>PTFA01000104.1:1714835-1779709 GCA_003342895.1 Casuarius casuarius | reverse complement strand
GGCGCGGGAGCCCCGCCATGACCAGCCGCCTCCGGGCTCCCTTTGTTGGTACTTCTCGCTTTCCTCCCGTCTCTCTCTCCTCGCTCGCAGTTCTGCTTTAATGCTAGCTGCTCTTTGGGGTGGTGGTTTTTTTTCCCCGTTTGTTTTTTTGTCCCCCCCCCCTTCCTCCGCTGTTCGATCGCCCCCCGCCCCGCCCGGTGCCCGGAGCGGCCCGGCGGGCGCGGTGCCTCCGCCCGCGAGCGGAGCAGCCCTAAGTTTTGAAATTGCGCGAAGAAGCAGCCGTCAACCTGCAGCGAGAGCGGCCGTCGCTAGAGCGCCCTGGTAAATCCTCCGCCCGCCGCGCTATCGCCAAAAAAAATTATATATAGAGAGAGAGGGTAAAAGGTGAGGGAGAGGAGGAGAAGCGCGCAGCGGGGTGCGCGGCCGCGGAGCTCCCGCGGGTCGGGTCGGGTCGGGGCTCTGCCCGCAGCCAGCCGCGCGGCCGAGCCCGGCCTCGTGCTTTGCCTGCGCCTCACCCGCCTGCGAAGTTGGAGTCTTTGGCATGTCTTTGTTCGCGAGGGTAGCGAGGCTTTTTCTTTTTTTTTCCTTTTTTCCCCCCAAGGGGCTGGAAGGGGTCTTTAACGCGGGTCTGGTGCCCGCTGCCTGCGGGAGGGCTCGGCTGGCCGCCTGGCTGGGACCCCGCGGGCGGCGGCTCGCAGTAATAGCAACAATAATGCAGTTGGAAAGCGTTTTTATTATGAAGCTGCCTTCTTCTGGGAGTTCAGAAATTCCCGGGCAAAAGGAGGGAAAAAGAAGGCTTTGCGGAGCCGGCGGCGGGTGGCCGGGAGCCCCGCGGCCGGCGCTGCTCGGCCTCTCGCGGCCGGCGCCGGGCGTCGTTTCGCGATGCTCCGCCGGCCGCGGCCAAGTTGAGAAATTCCTATTCTTTGCCCGCTCCGGCTTCCTCGTCCGGCGCAAACAAACGCGCCTCTGTCCCCCCCGCGCCCGCGGAAGAGAGGCGCTTCGGCAAGTGCTGCGCTAGCAGCGGGTCGCCCCGGCTGTTTCTTTCGGTGGTAGGAAATCTGTTTCGAGTTGGCAGCCGCGTTTCGGAGGTGCGTGGAGGACAAGTGGAGTGTAATTGGTTTCTCTTTTTCCATTTGGGAATGATTTCTTCCCCCCTTTCCCCTTTAAAAAAAAATAAATAAATGAAGAGCTGTCTGTGTCTCCCCCCCGCTCCCCCCATGTGCTTTTTAATTCAAATAAAAGTGTGCGGAGGGGGAAGCGGCAGTAATTCACAGGCATCTGAAAACTAAACTTTGCTCGGAGTAGCGTTCGCGAAGTGCACGGCTTGAAAACTTGGATTTCCCTAGTCTTAGTGCAGATCCGAAGGCATTTCTGCCCGATCCCTCCCCGGGATCTCTCGTCGGCTTTAGGCAATTATTCCCTCCGCGTCGTTTTTGCTTGGAGACTGCGATATCCAGAGATTGTTTTTTACCGCAGTCGAAACCAACTTAGCATCAGATTAAGACCTCACTTTTCTGCGAGCGCTGTAAAGCTGTGGGGCATACAATAAAAATGTTATTAGTTTCTGTATTAAAAGGTTGGTTTGTTTTTAACCCAAACCAGAAGTAGGATTTACTTTTACAAATTTCTTCTTGTGTGTTAAAAATTTACGCGAGGAACGTGTTACGCGGGCGAGCAGGCATTTGATGTTAAATCAAGACAACATGTGGCTCGGGCGGCGGCGGGGACCTGTCCCCCTTCGAGCCCTGCCGGGTTGTCAGCTAAACCCGGCGCAGTCGCAGGCTCTCAAGGAGGCGAACTCTTAATTTAATTTTTAATCCCCCCCCCCCATAAAGTCCGTCTAAAAGCCGACGAGCCCCCAGGGTGAGTGAACGTTGAAATAATCAGATTTGTAAAATTTACCCCCCCCCTTTTTTTTTTTCCTCCCCCCCTCCCGGCCGGTTTCTCAGCGCGGGGCGGGGGGGCCGCGTCGGGGGGCTTTTGTGAGCCCTGCGCGGCGGTGGGATGGCTCCAATTCCTGCCTTTCTTCTCCGGCTTTGTGGCGGCCGGGCTGGGGGAGGCGGGGGGAGGCTCCCCGAGCCCTTCTCCTCCCCGGGCTCCCAAACGGCGCTCGGCATCTGGCGCTTTGCGACGCTACCTGTTCGGGTTTATTATTATTTTAATTTACTAGTTGAGGGGATTGGTGGTGGTGTTGCGGGTTGCCCCCCCCTTGCCGTTGTGCTGGACGTGGGGAGCCCGGACCGGGCCGCTCCGCTCCCGCCCCGACGGGGGCCATTGCCGCCCGTTTGAGCCGGCGCGGGGGGGGGATAAAAGCGGAGCGGCGCCGCCCGACGGGGCCCGCGCCCGGGTCGCCCCGTCCCGCTGGGCACAGACGTGGGCGACGGTGGGACATTCCCCCCCCAACCCCCCCTGCCCCAGCGGTGCGCGGGGCCGGAGCGGGGAGCGCTGCGGGTTTGCGTTTCGGGGGCAAAGCGCACCTGGGGGCAGCGCGTATAAATGGAGCGGATTAAAGCTGCTTGGGGGAGGAGGGGAGGGGGTTAATCCCCAGACCCCTTAAGGGGGGAAAAAAAACCCCAACCCTAAATGCAGCGACCAGCATTGCTCACCTCCCTGTGCTCGGAGAAATATGGGTGCTGGTACGTTCACGTCCCTTTGGAAAGGGAAGAGCAGAGCTGATTTAAAAAGGAAAGCAAAAAAATCTAGGGTGCAAAATGTAGTGCGCAAACCGAAGTGCCGGGAGGGTCTGCGGCGGGCCCGGGCCCCTCTCCCGGCCGTGGCAGCGATGGAGTGCGCTCGCTCGGGAAGTTGCTGCCCGGCGAGGCGCCGAGCTCGGAGCTTTGCTTTGCGGCTGCCGGCGAGGGGCTGCGTTGAGCCTGGCCGCGCTCGTGTCCCGCCGTGGGGGTGGCGAGGCCCGGGCTGGTGGTGTTGGTCCGCCACCCTTTTCCTTGTTTTTCCCGCGGGGAGGGTGGGCACGGGGCTCGTCCTCTCCCCCCCGAGGAAGGCGGGATAACGCGGTGGTGCCCAGCTTTCCCGTTGCCCCCTAAAATGATGCTCCTCCATCCGGCTCCCCCCGCCGAGGGGCGCGGGGCCTGGTTCGGGGCGTTTGGGGAGATCCCCTCGTTTGCGGGAGGGACAAGGGGGGGCCGCCTTCGCCCTGCTCTGCCCTCGCTCCGGGTTTTCCCGGAGGGGAGCGGGGTGCCGGGCTGCGGCTGGCAGGTGCCGGGGGGGGGGCTCGGGGCGATGCTGCCGGCGTTTCGCTCCGACGCCTCTCCCCGGCGGGCTCTGCGCCCGCTCGCCCGACACCGCGCCAGCGCCGCGTCCTTGTCACCTGCTGCTTCCGCAAGTGGGAACTCGAAATCCCCTGTCCCGGCCCCTCGGGTCTCCGTCTCTTCCGGCGCCGCGGTAGCCGGGTGCCACCCGGGCTGCGCCGGGTGGGGGGGCATTTTGCAGAGGCCAAGCGCCCGCCTGGGGGGCTGCGGGCATCTCCCCCCTCCCCCCCAAAGGGATGAGTCCTGAGTCACCGGGGGGGGGGAAGGAAATGCATTCAGAGCTTGGAAATCCATGCGTGTGCATCAGAAAATTTAAAAAATAATGTGTGTGTGTATATATATATATATATAAAAAAAATAAGGTGCGTGACTTCAGGAGACCCTGCTGCACCTGAGACGCTGCTCGCGGGCTGAGTCCTTTCAGATGAAAGTAGCCGCTGCGACATCAGTCGCGCAGCATCAGCTGCCGCTCGGCGCCGGCCGGCTCCGCTCCGCTCTGCACCGCTCACCCGCCGCGGCGCCCGGCTGCTCCGCGCCGGCGAGGGGGTCGGCCGGGACCCGGCAGGGAGCCCTGCGTGCGGGAAGGGGCTCGGAGAACGACAAAACCTCCCTCCCTCCCTTCCTCCCCGTCGCGCTTCGTAAGCTGGATATAACGTGCGGGTCAGGCTGGGGCGAGGCAGAGCTCTTGGAAAAACTTCCTAATTTTTTTTTTTAAACTGCCTGCGATCAGCGGTTGTATAAAACGCAGTGAAGCCGCCGTCGGAGGTTTTTAGGGGTGGTTTTTTAAACCGTTTTCCTTCTCTGATTTAAACCACTTTTGGGAATAAACTAGACAAGCTGATATGATAAAACATCTCGCTAGTAATCCGATTGCCCGTGAAAAGCGGTTTTAGTGAGTAAAACTGCATCGGGGAAGGGGAGAATGAGGAGGCAAAGGCGGTGCAGGAGGAGAGAGGATTGCTTCGCGCGTCTGGAGTGATGCTGAGGAAAACCTAACCCGCCCGTCCGCCAGGTTTTATTTCTTATTTTAATTTTTATTTCAGAGCTCCTCTCGCCGGGTCGAGGGGGGATGCGACGTGGGGCGGGAGGGAAGCCGGCAGCGGGTTGCGGCGTGTCGGGAGCGCGGACGTGGGTGTCGGACGCCCGACCGGTACCCGGAGCCGGGAACGAATGAGCCGGCGCGTGCGAAGCGCTTGGCACGGGCAGCCCCGCTCCTCTTTTTTTATTTTTCCTTTTCAAAGGAGGAGGGAAAAAAAAAATACAGCCTGTGTTTAAGACCTGCCTTGCTGAGTTGTTAGCGCGGTTTCCTGGTAGAAGCAGAGTGGCGGCGGCGCTCGCCCTCCGGCCAGCCCCGGGCACCGCTCGCCGCGCGGCTTTCATGCCCTGGCAAGTTGGCAAAAGCGTCTTTTGCTCCGGCGGAAATCCTGCCCGTGTGCTGCAGTCGTTGGATCCAGATTAGCAGCAAAAACACGCTTTTTTTTTTTCTTCTTTCTTTTTTTTTCTTTTGCAAAACAGGGAGTGGAGGGTGGCTGCCGAGTGGAAGGAAATTTCTCCCGGTCCTGGTGGCGTTGGGAGCTCTGGTTGTGCCATGCCGATCCTGGGGGTATTGATCAGGGAGGAAAGGTGCAATAATAAAACTTTTTTTTCCTTTTTTTTGGAGGACTACTTTCAAAAAAAAATTAGGCAGCTGTGAAAACATGTGCAAAAAAAATTCTTTTTAAGGTACCAGAGTGGAGAGGGGGAAAAAAATGCCATCGGGGGCCCTGTTTTTGCGGGGCTCGGGAAGCTGCGTGTCCTGCCTCGTGCAGGGCCCTCGCACGTGGCCTGGCCGGGAGCGGGGTGTCGCGAGCCCCGGTGGGTCCGGGGGGCGGGCGGGAGCAGGGCGCTCGCCCCCGGCAGCAGGTTTTGGGTGCGGGCGGCCCGGGGGAAGCGCTCCAGGTTCGCGGCGGCGTAGGCTGGGAGAGGAGCTAATCCGGGCTGCGCGCGCTGGATAACGGCCCGTTGGGCACCCGCGGGGCGACGTGGCGAGGGATTTGCCTGCGGGGCGGCCGGAGGCTCCCGATGCACCAGCGTGTTTTTGCTCGGGCACCGATGCTCTCATTTCACGGAGGGAGCCGCGATGGACCGTGCGCTTGGTGCAGGCAGTGTCCAAACACCTCGTTTTGACGCGTCTTTCTGGAGTTGCTTGCAAGATTGTTTATCAAGTGGGATTTAACTGCACTGGGGCGAATAAATGCATGAAACCCCAACTGTGCACGCATCAAATCCAGTGTCCGGGCAGCGTGGCTTTCGTGGGACCCTGGCTCCCTCCCGCGTGCCGGGACTTTGCGCCGCAGAGCCGCGTCGGATGGTTCTCCTCTCTTCATCCCTCCAAGTCTTGGTTCGTTGCAAACTATAGGTTTTAGACTAGGGGATTTTTTTTGTTGTTTTGCCTGCTTATCGTGAATCTGCAAGTCAAGACTGTCTTTACTTGTTGGTGTGTAGCGAGATCTGGACAGGGACCACCTAGGAGAAGCTGTCATGGGCGTAATGAAAGATGATGTCTTCAGCTCTTAGAAGAGAGCTGCAGTCAGGCAGGGTGAAGGATGGCTCGAGTTGGGTTGCTTTACCAAAAATTATAGGCCGGGACTTGTGCTCGCGATGTGTTGAGATCCTGCCCACCTGGGAGCGTGTCCTCTTCGTGGTGGCCCTCTGCTCTGGTTTTCCACCTGCCCCTTGTCTACGGCCACCCGTCAGTCACGGTCCGTTTGCCTTGGGTCGGCTGCCCGGGGGACGGGGTTTTGCTCCCCCCACGACCCGGCTGTCGGCTTTGGCCGCGTGGTCTTGGGCTCTGCTGGGGTCCCTCGTAGGAGGGGGGCTTGTGCCCGCAGAGCAGCCTGGCCCCAAGCCCAGCCGCGGGACGGGGCTGTGGGGACACCTCGGCTCCTGCCTTGCTGGACGGCATCGCCGTTCTTCAGACCTTCCAGCCCCGGGGGGAAGATCCATCCCGTGCAGCCAGAGCTGCCTGCGCAGACGTCTTCCCAGCATCCCGCCTTCCTCAGCGCCAGGGAGGGGGGGAAATGCACGGCTGGGATGGGGCGAGCATCTCGCGTCCTTCCCTTCTGGCCCTGCAGAGCTGCCGCCGGGCCGGGGGAGCTGCCCTGCTCCTGCCCGCGGGCCGAGGCCCTGGCTGCTCCGGGCTCGGCGCGGTCGCTCACGCGTGTGTGCAAAGCGTGGGGCGTTGCAAGCATTAACGCGGGCACGGGGGACACGGAGGGCCCTGGCAGGTGGGACAACTTTGGGCGAGAAGTACCAGGTGGGGTGGTTTCTCATGGAGCATCAGGGGGGTCTTTGCCACCCCCGGACCCGCGTTGGGGCAGGGGACACGTGTTGCATTGAGGGGAGAAGAGCCCTGTCCCCAGGGCCCCCCGCTCCCACCGGGAGGAGGCAGGAGGTGCGAGGAGGCAGCGGGAGATGCCGTGTGCCGCCGGGGGGTTCCCGGTGGGCAGCTGGGTTTCTTCTCCTCAGTCCGAAGTCTCCTGGCCGATCCCTTCTGGAAGCGGCCAGAAGTGATGGTGGGAAGGAAATTCCCAGAGCGAGGGCTAATCTTCATCTGGAGTATGGATACGGTAATGTTGGGCCTATTAAAAAATGGAAAAGGGAGAGAAAATAAAGGGGGGGGGGGACTGTCCCGTAGCTCTCGTGGCAGGAAGCGTGGAGTTTGGAAATGCGCTGCGCCAAGCGGAGCTGCAGAAAAGGGCTCATTTTGCCGAGGTGGATTTGGGTCGGGGGGAAGCTGCAGCCCTTTAAAATGCCGCCTCCGGCTTTGCCCCCCTGCCGCGGGCTTTCCGGAGCGGTTGCGCTTCCTCCCTCTGCTCCCCACCCCGCTGCCCCCAAAACCCCGCGGCAAAAAGGGCCTTTCTCCACCCAGGCAGCGAAACTTCTTATTCTGCGCTTCCGATCTCGGTGAGACGCTTTATTTTACGGGTGAAGGAGGGTCTCCTCCTCCTCCTCTTCCTCCTTCTCCTCCTCCTTCTCCTCCTCCCCCCCCCACCTTCGCTCTCGCCCGGGATGCCCGGCCGTGCCCGGCTCGCCGGCAGCGAGGTTTGGTGAGTTCGGCGGGGCGCCTGCCGCCGCAGCTGGCACAGATGTTCGCCGTTAATAAATTAAAACCTCGGAATTGCCCCGGTTTCTTGTTTGGGAAGCAACAGAGGCAGTCGCCTCCTGCCAGGCCAGTGAGTCCGGGGGCAGGAGGGCGGCCGCCGCTTTCGGGGGCTCCCGCGCGCCCCGGCCTCCCGCTTTGTTTCGGCGCCGGCAGCTCGGAGCCTGGGCTGCTCTTCCCTGGCAGCATCTCCATCCCGCCGGGATGCCGGCGTTGGAGGAGGGTCTGGGTTTGGCCACGGGAGGAGTCGAGGCAGGTTGGTCCGCGGCACGCGTGGGGCTGACGGGTGCTGCGCGGAAATGGGAGGAAAAGGAAGAGAAACGGGTGATGGAGAGCAAACGGGCGGTTTTTGATACCGCGGCCAGATCCTGCCCTGGTGCAGGCTGGTGCTGCCTGGGAGATGCTGGCAGAGCTGCCGCGGTTTCGGCTGCAGGCCGCGTTGGAAAGGCCTGGAACGGTTGCTGTGTTAAGTGCCACTGGGACCGGCTCCGTCCTCTGGAGCCCCCGGAGCCGGGAGGGCGCTGGCGCTTCGCGGGAGGCTCGGGGGTTTCTTCCCGCTGCGCTGCGTTCGGTCGGCGGCTGGGGAAGGGTCGAGATAAAGCGCTCGCTTTTCAGGTGCCTGGAAAACTCAGCGGATCCCGTGCAACATCGACACGGGGTTTCAGGCTGCGTTTTTGCATATCGAGCCCGTGCGATGAAGCCCGCAGGTGCTGCAGGGTTGCTCAGGAGGGCTTAGGGTGTGCGGGGAAGAGGAGAGGTCCTCAGCCTGCGCCTGCACCGTGGGAACTTGGATGGGCTCTGAGAGTCGGATCCTGCCCGGCAGCGATGGGGCGAGGGGGGCAGGAGCTGGGATTTTGGCTGGGATGCGGAGCCCCTCAGAGGGCCCTCCCCAGGCACGTGTGTCTGTGCATGGCGTGCGTGTGTGTCCGTCTGTGCATGCATGTCCAGGTGTGCACGTGTGTCTGCATGGCGTGCATGCATGTCTGTCCATGCACGTGTCTGCATGGTGTTCATGCATGTCCAGGTGTGCACGTGTCTCGGCATGGCGTGCATGCGTGTCCAGGCGTGCATGCATCTGTGCCTGGCGCGTGTGCATGTCCGTGCGTCTGTGCCCTTCTCGCCCTGCACAGCAGCAGTAAAGATCTCTCTCTGCTACCCGTCGGGGGGGTGCTGGCCGGGGAATGGCCCGGTCGATGCACTCCTAAGGGAAACGAAAAACATCCTGGAACCTGCTCCCCTCCCGGGTGAGGTGCGGGCGCCCGAGGGCGCAGAGCAGCGTGGAGAAGCCCCCGATGAAGACTTTCTGGCTGAGCTCTGGTTTGGGGAGTGCCGCGAGGTTTATTTGGTGTCTGTCTTTGCGGCGGCCGCAGGCTCGTGCTTTAACGCTGCAGAAATTGAGGTCTGCGTTTCGCCGTCTCCATCTGATCCCCGCGGCAGACGGCGACTTGCAGTGCCGCGGGGACCAGCCTGTCTCGTTTTAATGGGACTGATGCCCAGCGCTGGTTCCTGCCTGCCCCGAGGATGCTCGGGGACCTTTGCGTGCCCGGCCCCGGCGTCGCGGGCGGGAGCCGACCTTCCCCGCTCGGCACGGCTCCCGTCAGCTGCTTTGCTCTTCCTCTTTGAAATGGGTTTTTTATTTATACTTAACGTGGCCGATTCCGCTTTTAGGGGCTGCTTCAGAGCCGTTTGAAGCCTTTCCCTTGATGCCGGCGGGCTCCGGCCCTGAACAAACGCCCGCTCTGCGGCACGCGGCGCCGCGGCTCGGAATCTGGGTCAGGCTTTGGGGCCGCCGGAGCAGCTCCGGCCGCGGACCGAGCACCGCGGCATTGTTCCCGGCCCCCGGCTTGGGGAGCCGGCGGCTTGGGAAGCCTCTCCGATGAAAAGGCCGGTGGGTCTGGAAATACGAAGCGAGGAAGTTAGTGGGCGAGGGGCTCCGCTGGCGGCTTTGGGGAGGTGGGTGGAGGTGGCTTTGGGGAGGTGGCTGCAGCGCCCGCGCGGTGCCCCGCTGCTCCGCTCTCCTGGCGGGGGGAGTTTTTGGCTGGTGGCGGAGGAGAGGGATGGGTGGGCATCCCCTGGAGATGCCCCTGCCTGGGGTGGTGAGGACGGACCGCGGTGCTCGGCAGCGCTTGGAGCTCTTCCAGCTTCCCAGTGATCCTTGAGTAGCGGCGTCGGGACCCCGTTCGGCAGAGCCCTGGCTGGGGTGGTCGGTCGCGGGGCTTTGGGGTGAAACGCGGCGGTTTGCAACGAGGGCGAGAGGAGTCGCCGGGGCCGGCTCTCACCGCTGATTTCCGTGCGGCTCCGTCCCTGCACGCGGCGCTTGTCTGTATTCCCTGTCTCGGCAGGAGACGCAGAAAAATGATATGACCTGATTGCGGAGGAAGGGCCCCGGCCGGGGGACGCGGCGCTGCGGGGAGCTTGCGCTGCAGGCTCCTTGCGTGTGGTGCTGCCCGTGGGATTTTCCCTGCTTTCCGTGCATGCACGTGCGCCCGGCCGGAGCTGGGCACCTTGGGGCGTCCCGAGCCGATGTCCTGCTGTGCTCTCGCCTCGGTGCGGTGTTGAGCGCAGCTCGTTTCGAGCCCTAGCAGGCGGGGACGAGTCCCCCCGGGGTGGCACAAGGATGCGGCTGGGCGCGAGGAGCCGGCCGCGCGTTCGAGACCTCGCGCCCCGTCTGCCCCGGCGCCTCGCGTGCTCGCCGGGCCGTCAGGGCTTGGCAGCCGAGCGCGACGGGCCCGGGCGAAATGCAGGCTGTTGCAGCTTGCAAGCTGTGAATCATGAATTAATATTTTAAAGAATGAGAATTTTTTTCCCTTCTACCCCTCCTTTAAAAAAAAAAAAAAGAGGTTTTCCAGGTGCGTATTGCAGCGAGGCTGCATCTGTAACTCCACACCGCAGCAGCTCCGTCAGGGATGGTTGTAATTCCCTGGGTTTATGTGGTGCTGTCCCTCCCCAGCCACCGGGAAGGACCAGTTGCCTCCTTGGCCACTGGAATGGAGTGACTGGAGCTAGTTGCCTCCGTGCTGCTGAGCGTCGCTGGCGCGGGGCGGTCGGGAGGCGGCGCGGGGCGCTGGCTGCGATGCACTGGGATGCCGGCGGCGCGTCCCTGCTGCCCTCTGCCCCTTTGGCCTGCGCTGAATCTTTCCGTACGTCTGTCCCGGGCTGTAAAGCGGGGCAGCCCTGCCCGGGCAGGGGATGTGCTCACAGGCCCGGATGGCTCCGCGTGGTCCGGTGGCAGCGGGCTGCTGTGGTGGTACCCGGTGTGGAACCGGCTCCAGGTGTTGGCTCATCCCTGGTGGGGATGCCGAAACCGCGGTGGTGGGATGCCGTCCTGCCGGGAAGAGAGGAAGCCCCGAGTCGGGCGTGCTGGGTTATGCACTGCCCTCGCCGGCGGGTGCCAGGCGCACTCGGCTCCCCGGATCCGGGCCGTGCCTGCTCAGCTCCCGGCCGAGGACCGGAGAGGATGCGGAAGCCGAGGGTGGTTCATCCCAGTCACCTGGACAAGGATCTGTCTGGCAGCTCCTGCCCCATCCCATCCCACCTGGGGCCGCTCCGGGTGCAGAGCTGCTTCCCGGCAGCCGAGGGAGGGATGTGCAGCTTGGCCGAGCCCTCTCCCTCCTCCCGAGCTCGCAGAAGTCTGCTGGTGCCTTTCCTCCCCCGTGCCGCTTCCTTCCCAGGCCTCGCCGGGGAACAGACTCTGCGTGAGCGCCGGGTGGGCGGCTCGGCGGATTTTCTCCTCCGCGTGAAGTTTTTTCTGCGGCTTTCCGGAGACGTCGCGGGGAAACGGCTCCTGCGGCTTCCGCAGTGCAGGCGGCAGCGTGGGGGCCTGCGTCTGCCCCGGGTCCGTCCCCGCGTCCTCGTGGCTGCCTGTCGCCTTTTCGTGCGAAACCCCGGGATGGGATGGCACGGCATGGTCGCCCCAGGAAATCGTGCCGAGGCGATGCCGGTGCGCGCTGAGACGTGTTTGCAAGGCGGGGAACCAACCTCGGGTCGCGCTTTTCTGATTGGGATGCAAAAAAATGGACTTCAGAGGGAGAGCGTGAAAATGCCCAAGGATGGCTCTTCCCCCCCCTTTCTTTCCCTCCTCCTCGCTCCTGAGCAGCGTAATTTCTGGATGGAAACCTGAATAGAAATGGGATTTGCAGTAGGAAGCATCACCGTGTAGCGGGGAGGGTGTTAAATATAGCGTTCTCGGGATGAATTTTGCACGAACATGACTGAGCCTGGGAAAACTTGCAGCATTTGAGCTCTTCCCTCATATTTAATAGGCACGGAGACCCCCCCTTCCCACCCCCCCGGATTGTTTGAAGTCCAGAAGAAATCAGCCAGCTCGGCTGGCTGCAAAGCGGCGTCGCGGGGGCCGCGTCCCGGCTGCCTCGTGCTGCCGCCGCGCCGCCCGCTCGCCTCCTTCCCGGCTGCCTCGCTGGCACCTCCTCTGGCACTCGGCGCTTTTCCAGCGCCTTCGGCGCTCCCGCGGCCCCAGCCGCCGCCTTGTGATGCGAAAGCTTGTTTTTTCCAAAAAAYTGTGCTTTAGCACAGTCCCAAATTCTGGCTTTCTGCAGCTCTTTCTCACCCTTGGCCCCTTCGTCCCGCTTTTCCATGATCTTGTTTGTTGCTCACCTCCTTCCTCCCTTCCTCTTCTTCCTCCCTGGTCTGTCCTCTCCCTCTGCAGCCTCCCATGGAGGGAGCAGGCCGGGGCGAAGGGAAGCTCCTGGCTTGTTTTTTAGGATCTTCACCCCCCGCAGTGTGCCCTTGCCGGGAGCCTTCCTCCTTCCAGGCCCGCGGGATGCTCGGTGCCGCTGCCCGGCCCTGGTGGGACCCGCTCCCGCGCCGCGGGGCAGCCCACAACCGGGCACCCTCCTCTTCCTCGGCTCGGCGGTGCCGGGAGGAGGACGGCACGGGAAGCGGCGCCCTTGGCCGCCATACGGCAGGGGGAGGCAGGAGCCCTCCTCTTCCTCGGCACCCCCGGGGCGTCCCGTGGGGCGCGGGCTCTCCGCTCCGCTTCGGCTGCAGACGCTTCCCGTGAAACGCCGGCGATGGGAGGTGCTTTCTAATGATTATAGCTATTTTGGGGAATGGGGGGGGGCATGCTGGTGCTGAAAATCCCCTTCACTTAGCACCGTCTTCCCGCGTGGAAGCGTGGAGCAGATCTTGACAGCGGCTCGTGCGCGGTGGGAAACGATACGGGTTTTTTCCAGCTTTTTTTTTTTTTCCTCTAGGAGTTTGGATTATTCTTTTGCTCCCTATGAATTTTTCCCCACCCTATTCATTATCATTTTTGTTAATTAGATTGTGATGGGAAACGGTCTCTATTCAAAAGCAAAACCTCTGAGATGTGTTTTTACAAGTGTGTGCGTTTTGGGGGGGGGAGCAAAGATGCTTGAAAGAAATCATTTTAAAAATAATTTCTTCATAAAGCTGTTTAAAAGAAAAACCCGGTTACCCTTCCCCCAGCATGGCCACCTCCCCCCCGGCCCCCCCTAATTAAACGATTTGAATTTTCACGTTAACCGCTTGGTGCTTCCTCGGCGCCTCAGATGATTAGAAAGGGATATTCATTTATGCCTTTTAAACGCCGCCCCGATTAAAATCAGAGAGATTTTTTCCTTCATCAAAATCTAACATCCTTGAAAAATTAATTTGATGCCTCTTGTTATCAATTAATTGAATCTCGTTGGGAGAGAGGCTCGTACGGCGGGTGGCTCGAGCCGGCCCTTCTGTTCTTAGTTGCTTTCCCCCCCTCGCTTTCCCCTTCTGCTGCTGCTTCCAAACACTGTGACATTATGAAACTCTTTTCTTATTATTTTACTCATCTCATAAAATAAAATAAATGAATAAAACTTGGTCTCTCTTCCCACCCTCCTCCCCCATTCCCTTGAGTTCCCCTTCTATGAAAGACCCTTTTTTCCCCTTTTCTTTCTGTCATCCCTCTTTCCTATAACTTAAGAGGCAGTGGGAGAGAAAGAAAAGTTAGTGCTTTAGCAATTTCTCGGCATAGCAAGGCGGCCAGGGTCCGTCTTTCTTCCTTTCTTTAACTGAGGATATTGGATATTTCATTTGAATCTCCCTCTTTTCAATTAAAAGTGCACAGCTCCTTCTCTTAAACTCGCCCTATTCTCCTCTTCTGTCTCTGCAGCCGGAGAAGCGATTTCCCTTTCTTTAATATTTCAACTCTTCCCACGAGACGGGCTGCCTGCATTTTTTTAATAGACTTTTTCTCCCTCTATTAAACTTTTCCAATCTCTGTCCCTTTCCTCTTTTTTTTTTCTTGTTTAAAGAGGTGGGAAGAAAAAAAAAAGTTATAAAACATAAAGAACTGGGTCATTCATGAGTTACTGAAATAATTTGTAAAAAAAATTAGGCGCTTGCTTCATTTCGGCTCTCCTTGAAGTGAATCTACCTGGTTACTGTCTGCTCCGGACCCGTCCCTGGTGCCGCCCGGGTTTCTGCGTTTCTCCTGGATTTGGGGCTGGAGGTGGGGGCCCTGGGGGGACGGGGGCCCTCGGGGGGGTTCCTGGCCTCCCCTCCCCGCCATGAGTTCCTTCTCGGGGGGTTCGGGGCTGGCTCGAGTGGGCGCCGGGGGCAGCCCTGGTTTCGGGTGCGAGGGGGTGCGGATGCGGTCTTGCTTTCCCACGGAATAAATCTGTGCGCTGCACTCGGCCGCGGGCYGGGGAGGCGTTGGGAGAGCTGCACGGGACCCGCCTGCCCTGCGTTGTGCTTGTTGGAGGTTTTTTGTGCCGCGTTTCGCAGGCGAGAGAGGCTGCTGCTGCTCTCCAGCTCCGCTTGCTCTGGCTTCCCGCGGGGTTGCTGAGGGTTTTGGTCGCAGGGAGCTGGGGCAGGCGGGTGCAGACCRGCCCCACCAGCCCCATGGGCAGCAGGGCCGCGTCCTGCCGCTCGGTGGAGTCGGTCGTTTGAACCCCTGGGTTTTTTTGCAACATCTTAGGCGGAAAGGAGGCAAGCGGCTATTTTTGAGGATGAAAATTGGGGCCAGCCGAGGACCAGCGCAGGGATGCTCGCGCAGGGATGCTCGCGCAGGGATGCTCGCGCAGGGACGGTGAGGGGGCCCTGGGGCGGCTTGGCTTGCCCCAAGCATTGCCCATCTTGGGGCTTCTCCATCCTTCCCTCGCTCTGGATCTGCGGGCGAGGGAGGAGAGCGGATGCCGGACCCGACGCGGGCCTGCGGCGATGCTGGCGGCGAGATGCTCGTCCCGTCCCCTGCGCCCCGACCAGMGAGGCGGGCGCCCCCGTGCCCCACGTCACTATTTAATTAGACGTCCCTGATTAACCAAACTTGGCGTTCGGCTTCCTCCTGCCCTCATCTTTCCTGGCTCCGAATCAATGGCTTTGATATGCTAATTAGGGAGTAATTTAATTTCAAAAGGCCGCAATTAACAAGGGTGTTGTGGACATGCTGTAGTTAAGCGGCGTAATCTAATTTGCATTAGTAACAAGCAGGGACTAATTAGAAGCTTAATTAGACACTTAGACGGCTCTTGTGTTTACTTTCTTAATGAGATGGAGTGGGGCTCTTTTTTTAATCTTTTCGAGAGCGCAGCGGCGGAGGGAAGTGGAGGATGGAGGCATCGTCCCAGCGCCCGGCGTCGCCCGCCGCCGYTCCGGGCATCCCGCCGCTCCGGGCATCCCGCCGCCAGGGCCTGCTTTTTTTTCTCCTTGGAGTTGAGCAGGGAATAGGCAAATATTTAGCAGCTGTTTTTTCCGAGGGCACTGGAGGCTTGCGGAGGGTGCGGGCTCCAGGAGGAGAGCCAGCCGTGGGGTTTCCCACGGTCGGACCATCCTCGCTGCGGCTTCGGAGCAGCTGCTGGAGAGCGAAGCCTCGCCGGCGCGTTTCGGAGACAGGCAGAGCCTGGCCGGCGTCATCCGGGACCCGAGCGTGAGAACCGGCCCTTCCCAGGGGACGCGGTGCCGCTCGTGTCTCCGGCTGTGCTCCTGGCTTTGCCAAGATGGGATGGCCCAGGTTTTCCAGGGAAACCGCTCCGGCGTTACCTCCGCGAGGGCTCGCCGAGCTCGTCCCAAGACGTCGCTCCGGGCCAGCGCTAACGGTGYGGCGGGAGGCTGCCGCAGGCGGGGAGGAGGAGGAGGGTGCAAAGGTTGCCTTCTTCCCAAAGAAGTTGCTGGGAGCAAGATGAAAGTGGGAGATGAAAGTGCCTGGAGGTGTGATCCCATTAAAGTGGTGCCTGGACTTAGCCAATCCTTGGTTCCTTAAATCTCTTCTAATTTACTGTAATGCTTTAAATTCGTTTTAGCTCCCCCAGACTTTTATTTTAATCCCCTTTCCACATTTCCATGTGTTTGTGTGTTAATTAAAGGGTAAAAAGCCACTCTGAGCAATCCTGGCTGCAGCTTCTCCAAGCCGAAGCCTTTTAAGATTAGTGAGCCRCTTCCTAAGGACTTTGCCGCGCTGGACCCGGGCGGGCAGGTTGCTCCACTTTCCGCGGCTCGGAGCGGATCCGGTGCCGGCGGTTGAGCTTCCCCAAACCCCGTGCGCGTGCAGGACTCCTTACGGCCCCGTTTCTCTGCTCGTTCCGCTGGATTTCTGGCAGTCGGCGCCTCTCCCAGCCGTCGCGGCGTGCGCTCGGGTAGGTCGCTGCACGCGTGCGGCATCCTGCCTGCTGCTGGGTTTTCCTGCTGTTTGTCCTTGTCCCTGCTGGGTCATGTTTTCCGGGTGCTTTGTATTGCACCGGGGGAAACTGAGGCAAGGGGGCCGCCGGTTGCCCGCCCATGGCGGGATGCGGGGATGGCGAGCGCAGCACCTCGGCCTGGCTRATCTCCGTGTCGGAGCCTCCGGAGGCGACTGGTTTCGGCTCCCCGCTGCCATTCCCGGGCTCGTGCGCATCCCACGCTTTTCCGTGCCGCTTGCATGGCGTTGCGCTGCCAGAAATACCGCACTGCAATGTAAATAATACCTCGCCTCCCTACGCCGGGGCTCGTCGATGGGCAGCTGAATCGGGCCGAGGAGAAGGGGCGTCGCCTGGGGGCTCTTTGGAGGGTCTGGGCACCCCAAAATCCATCAGAGGGCGGGGGAGAAACTGCACCGCCCATGYCCTATTCCCTAATTTTTTGCCCCGAAAGAGCCGTGGGGAGCGTGGATGCACCGCGGGACGCCCGTCCGTCCGTGCAGCGCAACCAGCGGAGCCGCACGCTCTCCCGGCAAAGCACTGTGCATCCGTCAGTCTGTTAATTGCGCTAATTAGAGAGTGTGGAGGTGTTAATTGGAAAGCGCCGGTATCGTATCGTGCCTGCTCGCAGGGTGGGGGGAGGAAAACGTCAATAGAAATGAATTGATGACTTGGCGTGGCGTGTGCGCTCCGCAGGTTAGCGGCGACTCGGAGGCTGTCGAGGAAATGTTACTGCTCAGATTAAGCAATTGTTAATTAAAAGGCAACGGTAATTAATACATTCTCGTTGCCATATGGCACTGCTGAAGGCAGGGGGATTCTCCTTACGCCGTTTGTAACTCTGTTTCTGTTTCTCTGTCCTGCGAAAGGTGTGCGTTTAGGCAAAAGAGAAAAATGAAAGAGTGCTTATTCGGTGAAAATGGTTTTGATTCTGGCCTCAGAGAGACGGTAATTARCAATCCCTCCGCACAGCCTCACTGCGGGTTGCCATCAGCGGCCCCCGGCCCCTTTCGAGCAAAACCATGGCTTTGCACTTTTTCTGGGTGTTGCATCTCCTGTGCTGCCTCTCCGGGCAGGCTCTGCGCCCTGGGGAGGGTCTGATCCTGGTGGCCCTCCGGATGCCAGCGTACGGCGAATCCCAGAAATCCCGGGTGTGTTTGAGGTGAARTAGCTGAAAAGCTGGCGCTCCGGTCCTGCGCAGCCCTGCTGCCTGCGCGCGAAGGCGCACGTGGGCTTGAGCGCCCGCAGAGCCGGGACGCGCTCGTGCAGCTCGCCRCAGCCCTCCCTGCAGGTGCTCGTTCCCAATTCAAGTCGACGCTGTAACGTTTCAGACACTGGCTTCAATTTTTTCTTTTCTTTTTTTTTTTTTTAAGGTTTTGTAAAACTTTTATGTGCATGGAAATATTTCCATTATTATTATTACGTTCTTTTATTACTTCCCTCGCAGTGTCGGGAACCCAAACGCGCCAGCATCCCGGTCGGGTTTGAGGACGGGAAGTCAAATTTACTAGAGTTGGAGAGGGAGCCGAGCTGGCCGCTGCGGCGGCTGGAGGATTTACCCAGCCGGAGCCRCGCTGGGTCCGCTGCTCCCGCATCCTGTCTCCGGTCGGGGCCGGGCGCTTCGGGGGGACGGTAAAGAGAGCCCACGGTTACAGCTCGTCTACGAGAAGAGATTTCCTCCTAATTCCCCATAGTTAGGCTTCAATTTGTGCCCCGAAGCCAGGAAAGTTTATATCCTTTCCAAAACTTTTTTTTTTGGCTTTTTTTAATACTTCCTGTTGTAACTCTGGATATTCTTGTTCTCCGTAGAAAAGTCAAATCCCTTCTTGCGTCCCGCTGGGTTTTTGGCCCCGGTGATACCTTGTGACTCCTGGACGCAGACGGAGCCYGYGGGGCTGCTCGCGTGGCCGATGCTYGGGGCCGCCTGCCGAGTTTTCCAAAGGAAAATGAGAAAAGTAACAAAAAAACTCTTAATTTTTTYTAAAAGCCTCTTGTTTGGCACTGCAGAGAAGGAGCAAACCCTATTTTCGAGGGTGGAAGSTGTTTTCCTGACCGATGCCGCTTTCAGGGGGCTGCAAGCCAAGCGGGGAAGAGGATTTGGGGCAGCAGGGGAGGTTTTGCCTGGCACAGAGCTGCTATCGGGGCCGGTCGGCGTGCAGCTCCGCGCTGAATCAGGACCACCTGCCTCCCGTTTCTCTCTTTCTTTCACCTTTTTTTGGTTGTTCCTGATGCGGCATCTGTAGGCAAACACGCGCTTCCCTTTCTGGTACCTCCGATCCCTTCTCGGAAAGCCGCTCCGCTGCTCGCRCCGGTCTCGCCCCGCTGCCCCAGCRTCCCYGCTCGCGACTTCTGCGTTTCACGTAAAAACAAAACGCAATAATCCCTTTCCCCTTGAATCCYCGGCAGCCGCCGGCGCGTCGCTGTGCGTGCGCGTGCATGCGCCCGGGCGCGTTTCGATAGCGCGAGGGCTGCAGGAGGGAGCCAGCAGCTCCACATGGGAATTAATGTCAGTCATATACCCTGCGGAAATGACTTTTGAAATGCATATAATCTCAAACATGCAAATGAGAAGCTTGCTTCACCCTGTTTAATATGAATGATCAGCTTCTGAATAGCTATTATTACACGCCACATTTCAGCAATTATGTTGTTCGCGGTTTGTCTTTCTATCTTTTGGGGGGGAGGAAGGGGAGAAAAGAAGAGAAGAAAGGGGAAGAAACAGTATTTCTTCCCACCGTCCCCCTGTCTTTCTTCCTCCCTGGTTTCGAGCTCACGGACCAGCGCTGTGATCCGTGGGGGCGAATGCTCTTCCCGCCTCAGCGCCTTCCCTGCTCCCTCTGCATCTGGGTGCTCCCGTAGGTAAAAGCACGGTGCTTCTCGTCCCAAAACCCGCAGGGTCTTGGCACTCGGGGAGGGCGGTCCGGAGGAGGAAGGGCTTTGCCTCGAGTCTCCCGGAGGAAATTAAGTCCGACGTAAGCTCTGTCCCTGGTTATCCCTTTGGCCAGGAGCACGTGGGAATGCCGAACGCACCGCGCTGTGATGTGCACCGGGAGCGGGATCACCGGGAGCGGGATCACCGGGAGCGGGGTCGCTGCATGGGGGCACTCATGGCTGCTCGACGGGGCAGCACTGCACGGGCGCCCCGCTTGCACGTCCCGCGTTGGAGATGGGCACCCTCGGTTTGGCAGCTAACGAGTTGTCCACTGATGAAACCCAACTGGTGGTGAAGGGTTCTCCATCTCACCGCTTTGAAACCAGTCCCTCCCGCTCTTCACAGTCCCTCCCCGATCTGYGTTAAGTTAAAAGGCATCTAAAAACATGGGTGATGGAGGCTAGTGGTTGGGGCCCTGCTCGGCTCTCGCGCGGAGTTGGGTGGTGGAGCGTGGCCGGGTTTCCCAGCCCATGGCCGGGTTTCCCAGCCCGTGGCCCTTTCGCGCGCTGCCTTTGCTCCGTGGCGCCGGGGGCTGCGTTTGCCGAATCCATCTCTGGCCGGAGAAGTCCCGAYGTGCTCGGCCCTCCCCACGGCCATGCGATGCTCCCGGGCTGGTCTCTCCGGRGCAGGTGGCCATCCGAACGGGACGGGGAGGCGTCTGGGAAGAGGGCAGCGTTTTCCGACTGGTGTTTTCTAAATAGCCGCCACGCTCAGGTGTCCTTAGCTCTGCTCCCCGTCAGCGGCTCCCCGAGCCGGGGGCTGGTGCTCGCGTCCCGGCTACGTGGTACCGTCCTGCTTCTCAGGAGCGGCAGTGACCTTCCAGGCAGGGCATCTTTTCCTGCTGGAAAAGGCTGATTTGCCAGGAGTTGAAACGCTTCGTGGAAGCGCATCAGCTTTGAAACTCTGCAGGTGAGGTGCGTAGCGCGGGCTGCACGTGGCTCGCTCTCCGTCGTCCGAAAACTCCTCCGCTTTGCGCGCTCGAGCTGCTCAAAGGGCAGGAGTCTGGAATTTCTAGTTCTGTGCAAAAATCCACCATTTCTGGGGTTTTCCTCTCTTTCATCAGTCTGGACAAGAGCTGAAAAACACAGCGATTTCCCGYGTTTGCTTTGCCCCGGCGCTGCTGCTTGCCGCAGGCTGCGGGAGCGCRCGGGGTGCTGGTCGCTGGCTGCAGCGCGCGATTTGGGGAGCAGGTTGGACGTGGCTGAAACCGGCTGCTTTGGAAGCAAAAGTGGCCTCGTGCAGCGGGAGGTTTGAGGTCCCATCCCGGCGTCTCCCCTGCCGGGATCGCCCCGGGGACGCGGGCAGGGCGAGCGGGGGGCTGCCGCGCTCATCTCAGCCTCGGCTCTCCTTCCCCTCGCTCCCGCAGGTCCCGCTAGCGAGTCATGATGGTTGAATCCGCCTCGGAGACGATACGGTCCACTCCCTCCGGCCAAAACGGGGTCAGCAGCCTCGCGAACCAGCCCGACGGCGGCGGCGGGGGCGGCGGCGGAGGGGGCGGCGGACGAGAAGGAGCGGCGAGCGGGGAGCCCAACGGCGAGCTGAGCCCYGTGGAGCTCCTGCACTTCCAGCAGCAGCAGGTAGGAGAGGCGCCCGCTTCCCCGGTCTCCCTCCTCCCCCCACTCAGCCTGTTGCTTYCCAAAAATCTGCATGATTTTGCACGTGCAAAATCCTGCACGAGGCAGCTAGGGATCGGGTCCTCCGAGCGTTCGGGTTCGTGGCCGAAAGGACTCGAAAGACCTGTTGACTGTGAAATAAGGAGCAGGTCCTTCTGCTAAATCAGCATTCGGCCCTTGGGACGGGTAAATGGAGTCGGTCCCGCTTGCGCGGGGGCTCGTAGCGCCTTAATGCAAGGGAGCGACCTCACGCGCGTGGCCTGCAACGCGTGCGACGGAGACCCTCTGTGCGTGCACCCCCGGGGCTCTGCGCGCGGGCGCCGGGCCCCCGCGTGCCCACAGCGCTGGTGCCCGCCCGGGGCCCCGGCCGCGCTCGCGTGCGGCTGCGCGCGCCTGCCTGCAGGTTACCTTTCAAAGNGCGGGCGCCGGGCCCCCGCGTGCCCACGGCGCTGGTGCCCGCCCGGGGCCCCGGCCGCGCTCGCGTGCGGCTGCGCGCGCCTGCCTGCAGGTTACCTTTCAAAGCAAACTTTGGAGAAAACATAAATTTTCCTCCTCAGATACTAAATAAGGCAATGATCCCTGCCTCGTACGGAGATCGCCTCCCCGAGCCATAAATTCCAGCGTGAAAGCTGTAAAAAATTGCTGTGTCTGATACTTTAGTAGTGAGTGCTGTAAATCCATTACCTGAATAACAGCCGTTTCTCACGCAGTTAAGCCCCCGTTCCCCTGATCTGGAGGGTAATCATGCGTGTAATGCTCCTGCAAGTCACCCCTGCCGAAGGAGCCGCCGGCGCTGGCGAGGAGACGGAGAGCAGGGATGCGGCTCCGCCGGGATGCCCCGGCGCGTGCTGCTGGGGGTCGGCTGTTGGCGTCGGCATCGCCGCTGCCGGTGCCCGCTCACCTTCCCCGGGGCGCTGGGCTTGGGTCTTTACCACCCTTGCAYGGTCCTGGGTGCCGGCCCCGGAGGTGCCCCCCCAAAAATGAGGATGCYACGGCGGGGAGCCCCGTTGCCCGAGGCCGTGGGGCAGGTCGGTGGCTCCCTCTCGCGCCCCGGTGTCACCCAGTCCTCTTGCTGTGGTTGAGGTGGGACCCAGGAGTCCTGGCTTCCCGGCCAGAGCTGGGAGCTCGTGGTCCTCCCAGCCCGAAACCGCTCTGCGAGGTGCTGCGGAGCTGGCGCTTTGCACCGCCGAGGCGGTTGCGAGCGCTTCTGCAGCTCCAGATGGAGCAGGGAGCAGCTCGGCCGTCCGGGGAGCTCCGCTCGGAGCCTCCCTCCGCGGCTGGACAGGGCTCCGCGGTGCAGCTCACCCCCGGCCCCGCGGGCCGGCCGTCTGCCCGGGAGCTGCGCCAGGAGCCGGCCCAGAGCCCTCCCGCGCCTCCGGCCTCCCTGGGGCCAGGGCAAGAGGAGCCCGGTAGGGCAGGGCCGGTCTCCTCCTCCTCCTCCTCCCCMCCGGGYGCAGGAAYGGGGTTTAATTCCACCCTTTCGTAWTTCTTCTTTTCGACTCCCGGTGTAATTACCCTGGGAAACTCGCTGGCACACGGAATTGTTAAGGCAGAGGGTTTGGTAAACTTCCAAAAGCAAATGACATCTGCAATGACAGTACCTTGGGGAGAAAAGGAGAGAGAAAAAAGGCATCTCAAGGACTATCAATCTTCATGCTTCAGGGAACAGGCTGAGCACCAGCTGGGGTCAAAAATAAATGTCCCCATACAGAGAGTTTTGCGCAATTAGGTGCTTTATGAAGGCTTTACACCATCCTGAGCAGCATCCAGCCTTCACCCCCTGTCGAAGGCAGGTTCCTGCACCACCGGGCTGTTCCCGTCTGACGGTTCCTCTGTCCTGACTCTCGCCGCAGCTTCCGACATGTCGGCTCTTGCTACCTTTATTTCTATTTCACTGCATGAAATCCCAAGGAAAGTCAGGAGGTCCAGGGGTATAARCCCACCGCTCGGTCTCCCCACCGAAGTTCAGCTTGAAGAGCCACCAGTGGCTTCCAGGGGCGAGTTTGACCTTCTTTAGTGGCCAAGGTCTGTAGGCACCTGCGTCCAGCGGGCCTTGGCAGGAGCTAGAAATCTGGATTCCCTGGATGGGCTGGGACCGAACTCCCTCAGCTTCCTTTGGCTCCTGCCGCGGGGCAGGTCCCCACCTCCAGGGTGGGAGGCAGGTCCTGGGAAGGTCTCGYGCGATGAGGCCGGGTACAAGAGTCGGGCTCGCGCCGGTGCTGCTGCGGTGTTGAGCCAATGCTGATGTCCCGCACGCCGGGTAAAGACGTCCTGGGAGTGTGAGCCGGGCAGGAGTGATGAGGTGGTGGAGGGAGCGYGAGGGAAACGCGGGGAGGCAGAAGTTGGGCATCGGACGGGAGTTGAGGCTGAAGCGAGCAGCGTGGTGGAGCTGGTGCATGGAGCCGTGGTCCACGCTGGGGCGCCTCGGAGAGCCTCCGGCCACCCCGAGGGGCTTCCTTAATCCTTTGGGAGCGCGGCTGCCTCCCCAGTCCCGCCTGGCACCTGGCTAGAAGGAGGTCGCTGCCGGCGGGCTTGGAGGGCGAGCTTGGCCAGCCCCGCGGGCTTGTTCGGGCWGTGGGGACTTCTCGGGTGAAAATGCATCTCCAAAGGCCTGGAGAGGGTGAAAACGCATCTCCAAGGACGTGGAGAGCTCGCTCGTGAGAAAGGGAGCCTTGSTAGCAGCCCTACCTGGCCGTGAACRTCCAGGCTACAAATTCAAGGAGGGGATCTGTGTATCCCCACGCGTTTGAGGACCTGGCGTGGTCCCTCCTGACTTGCTGGGAGTCCCTGGAGCAAGAGGGCACGCGCGTGCCCGTGCTCGCGGCGGCTCCTCTCCCACACGCGCGTTCTCTCGTGGTCCTCGAGCCGCTCCTTCCCTCCGAGCCGCCTGTTGCGTTTCCGGAGCTCCCCGTGGCTGGGAGAGCCTCGAAGGGGGGCAGCAGAGAAGTCACCTTCTCTCCCGGGTTTCTCGTCCCTCCCCTGTGAACGCGGGTGGATATTAGCCAGCCTTTAGGCGATGCGGACCCCGCGGAGCCCTGCCCGTGGCCGGGTGGCTCGTTCCCCGCGGGATGGGGGCTCCCGGCCCCGGCGCATCCCTGCTGCCTGGCATCCCCGGCGAGCCGCGCTGGCRAGGGGCGGGAGGGGAGGAAGAGGAGCGCCGCCCCCCCTTCCCTGGGGTTAAATCCCTGGATTTCAATGGTGGGGCCCGGCTGAAAAGCGTCGCCGGGCTTGAATAGCGCGCGCCGCGCATTGTGGCGGGGTTGCGGGAGGGGAGAGGTCAGCCGGGGGCATGGGAGGGTTGCCTAGCGTCCGGGATCTCCCACCGCGGTTGCTGTGGGAACGCCGGGAGACCTCCGGCGCGCCGACATCCTGCGCGGGGGCTCCGAAGGGCCCCCCGCCTCCGCGGCCCCGCGGGCTTTCAGCRCGGCGGCCGGGCCCCGGCGTGCCGGGGGAGCATCGCCCGGGCGCCCCCGAGCCTCCTGCCGCCCGCGGGGCTTCGCCGTGCCTGGGGCGCCCCGTTCCCGCTGCGCCGGGTCGCTCCAGGCTGCTTTTCCACCAGCCCCACGTTGCTTCCCAAATCCAAAGTCTCACTCGGAGCYGGATTTTTCAATCCCCCCCACCCCAAAATCCGAGCCCATCCGGTGGGACCCCCTGCCAGCAGCGCTTGGAGCGCCACCGGAGGCCTGGGAATCCCCAATTCCCGGGGAAATAGCCCCAAATCGGCAGCCTCRCCTGGGCTCCCGCGGCCTGCCTGCCTTCTCCTCGCCCCCGGGCGCCCGGCGCTGCTTCGCGCCCCCGGCCCTGCCTTCCCCCCGCTCCCAGCCCGGAGGCTCCTACGGTAGCTCTTTCCAAATTGCAATCCAATGGAAAAGGAGCCATCTGGAAAAGCCAGCCAGCCGCTCCAACGCTGCTCCACGTTTTTTTTATTATCCAAAAAAGCCCCTTGCAATTTATTGCAGACGCATGTAAAATAAATGTTAAGTTATTAAACAAAAATAAGGCTTTTAAGAGAGGAGCAAATGGGGCTTTTTCTCTGTTTGAAGAAGGGTGTGGATGGGGGAGGAAGGCACTTCTCCATGGCAGGAGAGATACTATTCCATAAAACATGTGATCGCATTTCAACTATATTGTGTAATACGCTATTATTAGGGTATTTAAGATAAAAATGAGACCAGAGCACTTAAGTGAAACTCATCTCTCTATTAGGTTCCTTGATTTATATTTCGTATTTTACTGAGCGCAAATGCAGGAGGGTTTTTTTTTCCTTTTTCCTTTTTTCCCGGGGAGGAGGGAGGCTGGGATCGGCGGGAGCTTGTTCCTTGTGTTCTTCATTAGTGGAAATGGGTTTAACCCCTCGCCCGTGAGGACCGAGGAGTCAAGAGYGGAGGAATAAAGTCCAGAAGCGTTCAAGTGGGCGCAGCGAGAGGCAGCCCGGCTGGGGAGGGAAAGGGGCACCGAGGCGGTTGTGAAAGGACTTTTTTTTTTTCTTCTTCTTCTTTTCTTCCTGTGAAGAATTATGTCATTTTGTTAATTTTGATCTCGAAGAGCCATTTGGTTCTGGTTAAGCCGGGCTGGGGCTGGGCTGGGTGGAAGTGCTTTTCAATATGGCATCATTTACRGTTAATATCCATCTAAAAATATCTGCGAGCGTGTGTGTTGTTTTAATAGCTCTAATTCTGGAATGTGACGATGTCATTTTTATGAGGTTAGTGTAAAAAACTTTTTCTTTTGGTTAACTTTTTCTCCCTTCCCAACCCCACCACCAGAAACTGCTTTTTTGGGCAAAAGGAGTGGAGGGAAAGCAGGAGATAGAGACTCTCCCTACAGAGCCGCTTTCTGCCTCCTTCCCTACAAAATTCTTGGTTTCACATGATTTTATAATGCTTTTTTTGTTTTGTTTTAACTCATTGGAGGCCAAAACCCCGCTCAAAGCTTTGATCCCATCCAGGTGGAAATTCCCTCGGCTATTTTTGGGTGGTGGTTCCCGGCCAGGGCTGCCCGGGAAGCCGCTCTCGCTGGCACGGCGCGGAGCAGCCGGGATGCTTTTGGCTTCTGCTGCTGGAGCGGCCGGGCGTCGCTGGTAATAATTACAAAGTACGCCGTTTTAGAAATAACATACCTTGTAGAAGAAGGTACTTTAAAAATACCCTGGCCGCGTTTTTCCGTTGTGTCGCTTGATTTTCTGGGAGGCTCGCGACACTTTTAGAAAGACCCGTGGATGTGCCTGCCCTCGCCCAGTAACTTCTGAACTTTTTGACCTACTTCTTCCGAATTTGACCAGGTAATTCGAGGCCTTGGAGAGGTTCAGTTCTGGCAAGTTTTAGGGGAGGAAAAAAAAAGTGGCCAAGCAAAGGTGAGAGATTAACTTAGGGGCTGAAGCGCGAGTTGGTCTCTGTCTGCATCGCTGTTGTACGCGGTGCGTGAGCTGCCGTCTCCTTTGCCCAGGCTCCTCCGTCACTTGGGGCTGATGTGCCCCATTTTTCCCCTGGGAGAAAACGGATTTTGTGATATTTGCCAGGGGCAGGCAGCCAAAAGCTGCTTACCCGCCGTTTGGGGAGACTCCRTCTCTCTGCAGAGCGAGCGCAGTCCCGGCACGCGTCCCCTCCTCTCCACTCGCCGAAGCATCTCAGCTGCGCACGGAGAGGCATCGCCCCCGGGGCGCGAGGAGAGGTGTCGTCTCGGCACGCTCCTTCGCCCGGGGGGGCGAGGAGATCGCCCCGGCCGAGCTCCGGGAGCCAGCGCTGAGGTGCACCAAATTCATCGCATCCAAGAGGAAGCGTCGCTGCCAGGTTAACGCGGTCCTTGGCTCGCCTGCTTGGCTCTGCCGCAGGACGTGGAATCCAGCCTGGAAGAGCGCGAGAGCCTTTTGGGGCAGAGCTAATGAATTAATCTCCAGCTATGCTGGGTGGAAACTGGGATAATGGGCTATTTCCCCTCTGGAGTCCACACGCCCTGGCTGGAGGATGAGCCGCTTTTTTCGGAACGGAGGGCGAGGATCCGCCCGCTCGGTTGATTCAGCGAGCGCAAAGGGCTCGGCGGGTCCGGCGTCCCCGGGGAGGGAGAGCAGCCTCTCCCGGCTCATCGCCCCGCGAGCCCCAACGCCCGGGAGCTCCTCCGGCTTCCCGGGAGCTGCTCCCGGCACGGCGTTCCTGCTGTCTGGACGTTGTGTTCGGCCGCACCTGGGATTAATCCGAGCTGCGTTTTATTTGCCGCCCCCACGCGCGCTTTTTAGCGTTTCTTGGTGCTCYGGCGTTTTTGCAGCCTAGCTGGAAAGAAAACTTGCAAAAGTCCAGCGAGGAGCGTGTGTAGCGGGCGCAGGTGAGGCAGCAGGAGGTGGGAACGCCGGAATTAGRGGAGCCTTTTCCTCCAGCGTGCTAAGGACTTGTCTAGGCGCTTTTAAATTTTTTGGTTGCCTTTAGAAATACTTGCTTAGAAGTCAGTATAGCTATAGAACATGGTCTACCTCTACCGTAGACCCTATATCATACTACAGCAGTGTGAGTTGCACCAGGACACTGGCTGTATTTTGGCTGTATATTTCTGCTTTAGTTCTAGTGGTTTAAAAAAAGGGGTGGGAGAAAAAAAGCTAAGTTAATTAAATGAGCGTAATGCTGCTGTGAAGACCAGGTTAAAATCCTCCTACTCCAGACATGGATTTACCACGTCGGGGGGCTCTGGGCTGGGGACCCGGACTGGTGGCGTGTGTGCTCGTACGGAGCCTGGGGCGGTTGTGGGCCACCCCAGCAAAATAAGGATTGCCATCCTCTTCCGAAGCCCTGCAACACGTCGCTGCTGCCCTTTTGGAGGACAAAGCCAAATAGCATCAGCCCTTGACGTAAGCGTCTGAGACATTACAAACTTTTTTATGGGATAATTTGCTGATCAAAGGGAGCCATCCGGGGGCATGATGAATTTGACACAAGCCATTCGTTCCTAATTACGGGGAACGTGCTAATGACTCTTGAATAAC
The DNA here is from genome assembly GCA_003342895.1 of Casuarius casuarius. Taxonomy (NCBI): domain Eukaryota; kingdom Metazoa; phylum Chordata; class Aves; order Casuariiformes; family Casuariidae; genus Casuarius; species Casuarius casuarius. Next base: position 1,752,154 of record PTFA01000104.1, on the reverse strand, counting down.
ACCATGCGGCAGGATGCAAGCTTAAAAAAATCATCTCGCTCCAGTCCGTAGACTCGGGAGGTGAAAGCGCAGCCGGTTTTAAGGGGGAGACTTTCTTCCTCCTGCTGTCAGGTGGCTTCAGAAGTAAGGCGAGATGACGGGCGATGCCCTGCGTGCTTGTCCCTACGGAAAGGCTTCCTCCCACCAGTGTCTAGAGCTGCTCAAGTTCTCCAGCCCTTTGGAGTGAGGTTAAGAAACGTGGCTTTCCCTTCAGCTTCTGCCCAKCAGGTTTTGCCTCTCCGCTTCCATCCGCAATAGAAAGCGGCGGGYGCCCCGCTGCCCGGCAGGACCCGCGGCCGGCCGCGGCGAGGGAGGGGGCCGCTCCGGGGCGCCYGGGGGGAGGTCCCCGCCTGCAATTGTAAGGCCATGTCATTTTTTCCTGTAAATCTTGTAATTTCGTGCTTCAGAGCACAACAAAGTGAGAGAGTCAGCAGGGAGTGAATTAAATCCCCCCCCCGAGAGGCGGCGCGGGGCGGGCGGGCGCCCACGCTGCAGCCCAGCCGCCGGCCCCCCTCGCTCCCACGACCCGTTCCCGGGCACCGGGGACCCGGCCCGGTCCCCAGCCTGGCCCGCCGCCCTTCGGGGGCCGAGTCCAGCGCTGGCACGAGCCACACTCGTCTCGTTCGAGCAATTTGCCAGCTTAATAAACTCATGCAGACTTTACAGGGATCCCAAAGCCTCGTAAAAGCCGGGGGCTGTCCCCGCATCTCCCTGYGGACAACGCTGCCGTTGTGCGGCCGGGCAGTTAGAGCTGGGTCTCCCGGAGACCTCGCTGGCCGGAGGGGCAGCGCTGCCTTGGCAGGCGGGAGGGCGGCTCTCGCCCCGGGCTCTCCCGCGGTTCGCGTCCAGCGAGCGGCCGGGCTCGCAAGGGAGCTCCCGGGAGCATCCTGCCGCCCGCCTTGCCTCCGGAGCGAGGCTGTCCTGTTTTTTTCCTCTCCTCCTGCTTTATTTTCTCYGTCTGCTGTCCTGGTTTTGTTCAGGCTGGGGGAGACCTGCGCAGGTCACCTCATCCCGCTGGTGTGCAGGATTTGGCCTCAGTGGCGTCGGAGCCCTYGGCTGTCCCCGGCAGCAGCCCTGCCCTTGCGCCGATGAAACCGGTGGCAGCAAAGAGGACCACGACGGGAGCGTTTCCACCGCGTCCCAGGATGCCCAGGCGTGCTCGGGAATCGCTCCCGGAGGTGGCTCCGAGCGCCGGCTCCCCCGACGGCAGAGCCGAAACCTCGTCGCAGGAGCAAAGCAAGGGGAAGCGGCGTGCTTGGGCTTTGAAGCCGCCCTGGGCCGGTCGTCGGTGTCTTTTCGGTTGTATTTTGCCCATTCCTTGCACAGAAGCTCATTGGGTCGCCGCGCGTGAGCCCCGGGGATGCCGGGGGAATGTCACGCGGTGCAAACGGAGAAGCCAAGCCCAGGCCGACCTCTGGGAAAGGCGTCACGCAAACGCACGGAGAAGTGCCGATAGCTCGGGCAGCCGGTGGTCTGACACCCGTCCCCGGCGGGCGCCTGCGAGAAGCGACGCCGCGGTGGCACGGCGCAGCCTCAGGTTGCCTTCGGCCACACTCGGCTTCTCGCTGCAATTACTGTTTTCATTTTTGAGCAGTAATTAAAATATCAGCGCTGTAGCTGTCAGAGYCGTCGCGTGGCTCCGTGTTGGCGTYGCCGATGCGCATCTCCTGCTGCCGATGGGGAAATAACGCRTCCATGGAGCAACGGGGCTCGCGGCATCCCTGGGCTCAGCGCTTCCCGGCGGCAGTGCCCGGTTGGTGCTCGAGGACCGCGATGCGATGAGGTGGCGCAGCGTGGGAGCAGCCTGGGGACACCCAGGACATAGGGACCTTTCCCGGGGATCGCGTTCAAACCTCATGGCGCGGGCTGGGGAGCGCCTGGGGGCTGCGCGTCCAGCAGGCCCAGTGCATTTATCTTCGACGTGTCGCTTTAGGATCCCGTATGTTTGGAAACTCCTGGCCTTTCGGCTTTTGCGGGGCTGTTTGATGGCTCCCAAACGCAGTCGGGAACACRGTTTGCTCCCTGCCTGCTCTCCAGGGCTGCTGTGCGCTCTCTGCCGCGTTTGGGGCACAGCTGTTGGGTTGGGTCCCTCGATGTGAAATTATTTTACTAAAACAGGCAGGGCTGTGTCCGCCGTGCGATGGACGCGCCGTACGCTTGCRTTTGCAGCAGGACCGCAGCCAGATCCTGCCCTCGCTAGAACCAGTGGTCACAGCCGCTGGCTTCAGCGGCAGCTTTAAAGTTGCCTCTCATCTCACGAGTGCATTTCTAATCCCTTGTCCACCTGCAAGAAGGGGATCGGAGAGCTTTTATGCAGACGGAACGGAGTTGCGGCACAACTCGGAAATGCTTTGCTCCAAATTTGCCGCGTAGGCTATTACTGAGCAACTCCCCCACGGAGACGATGCTAAATTGGACCTTCTGATTAAACAGCAGGTAACAAGTCGTCCCGGATGCTCCGCTGAGTTTGAGGGGGACGTGGCGCTCCTCGAGGAGCGGAGGTTAAATAAAGAGCTGAGCGTGGCGGCGTGTTAATGCATGGTAAGGTGCAGCCCACGCGGGCRGCACCGCGTCCACCTGCAAGCGCCGGCAGCGGGTTTGCACCGACGGGCCGATGCGGCGTGCGCGGGTGCCGGGATCGTGCACGGCGCGGGGGGCTCCGGCCGCCCCTCCGGGCTGGGAGCACGCGGACGCAGAGCAACCGCACGCTGCAAAGGTGGAAAATTCCYGCGCAGCCCTTCCGCGGGGCCGGGCCGCACCCCGGGAGCGCCTGGAAGCCGGCGCGGTGATTTACGACCGGGGTGTTGACAGCTCGGGGAACCCACATGCTGTTTGCAGCACCGCCAAGCTGGGCTCTGACCCGCCGACCTCCCCCCCGCCGCTCCCCCCGCCTGTCTCCGCGCGGTAATAAAAACCTGTCTTGCAGGCAGGACTACAATGACTTTGTTGTTCAGAAATGTACCAAAAAAAAAAAAAAMCACAGAGAGAGAATTTCTTTAAAAGCAAAAATAAGGAACGTATGAGGAAGCGGGCCTGGGAGCAGCCGCCGGGTACCGCAGGGTTGTTTTTGTTAGAGCTTATTCCCTCGGCCCGCTCGCRGCTCCTGAATGAGACCTCTCTCTTTCTCGGGCTTGCACGCGGGCCGCCGTCCCCCGTGAGCGCGCGCAGCCCTTGCTGCCGGCCTGCTCGCACTTGTTGCTCTCTGCTCGGCGTCTCTTTGCAGGATTTTCTCCGATTTCGCGTGTTTACTGGTTGCTGCTGCTCTGCGTGCTTGGTACGCGGATGCTTGTGCTTACGTGCGTTTCCAAAAGCGTTCTTTTAACCATTTACATTGTTTTTTACCTCTTGTGCAAACAAATTGCGTGACTTCTACCTCCTTTAGGCAAGACTTAGCAAACTAGTGCGTGTTAAGGAAACTAATAACCCTTTCTAGGAAAACACTCGTAAAAAGCAGCAGGTTCCATCTTGGGTCACTTGCAAGCGCTGCAAAACCCGTGCGTCGCGGTGAGCTCTGCCGGCCGCACGGACCCCTTCGCAGATCATTAATTTGGGGTGGAAACCGTGCGCCGCACGGCCAMATCCCGGCCGGCAGCTGCGCCTCTTGGTGCTACAACGTGACAATCAGCTGTATAATTAAATGCACACTGTATCTTCAGACATGTGGGTTGTCAGCTTCAGGAAAAGCCCCGAGCGCTGTGCTGCGGCGCTCCGCGGGCGCGTGGGAGATTCCCGGCATCTCCTGGCGGTCGCTGCCCTTTGGCTTTCCCCGGGCTGCAAGTTGCCGGAGGATGCACGTGCTAGGAGCGGTGCTTGCAAAGGGGTTGCCCAAGATGGAGGCGATATGGGTGGAAAAAGTGCCAAATGCGTGAAAAATCGGGCCCTGAGCGATTTGTGGGAGATYGTGGGATTGCAGCGCCGGCCGGCCGGTCCTCGCCTGGCGCTCGGTTAATCCAAGGGGCTTCGGAGAGCTGCTCCCGGGGGCGGGCGGGCGGGCGGCGCGGTGGGACGGGGACGGGGACGGCTGCTCTGCCCGCTGCCCACCCCGCTGTGTCTCTCTTGCAGGCTCTCCAGGTGGCACGCCAGTTCCTGCTGCAGCAGGCCACGGGGCTCAGCTCGCCCGGCGGCAATGACAGCAAGCAGCCGGCGGTGCAGGTGAGGCCGGGACGCTCGCCCGCCCGGGCAGCCCCCGGCTGCAAGGCGACGCCGTCGCGAGGGGCCCCGCATGCCTGGGCCCGTGCACAGACCCCGCTTTGGGACAGCCCGGGGACCCCAGCGAGTGAAACTCCCCTGCAGACCTCCAGAAGCTTTTTTTAGCCCCCAGCTAAATTCGCATCTGTTGTGCCGCCCCGGGGCAGCGGTACCCGCGCCGGGGCAGGAGCCACCTGGCACCTGGGCGTTTTCCGTGGCGGATGCTGGGTCTGGGTGGTGGGAGCATCGCGGGAGTCATCCCGGGGGGATGCTGAGGGACCGTCCCCGGGATGCAGCGCCCTTCACTCCCCAGCCACCCGGGAAGGGGGAGACGGGCTGGGAGAGGGGCCGACGAGGGGCCTGAACCCAGCGAGCACAGGGGAGGGGAGGGGGAAGAAGCAAAGCCCAAGTGAATGGGAAGTGACAATTTAAATAGCCGTGCGGAGGGGCTCTCCCTTCAGGCTAATTAAATTTATCGGAGAACAGCAGGTTACCTTATTAGAGCCACGTGGGCTTAATTAACAAAGGAAAGTAATTAGCACAAGCTCTCTCCGAGCTGGAGGTCCTGCCTGTGCCGGGCGGCAGCGGAGCCCGGCCCCGGCCSCCACGAGCCCCTCTCCTCGCCCGCTCGCTGCGATGGGGCCGGGGGCTTGGACCGTCTCCGCCAACGGCTTTGCATTTATTTCCCCCCGCGTTCCCCCCTTCTCCGCCGTTCAGTTCTGAGCTGCAGGACTGCATCCCCGTTGCAAGCGAAACCCCTTTTCCCCTCCCTCAGGTCTGTTTTTCCCCTCTTGTGGCTTTATGCTTCGTGCCGGGGGGTTGTGGAGCGTAAGGTGCCCCTGCACCCACTCGCTCCCGAGTCCTCGCGCCGCCGGGAGCCGAGCCGTGGCCTTCCCCGCCTCTCGGCTTCGGAGCGAGGCCGTTTTGCCGGCTGCGCGGCCCGTTGCAGGAGCGCTCCTCCGGCGCTCGGGGATGCTTCCCGGGCAGCTCTCGCCGCGCGGCGCGGTGAAGGCGCCCGGGCAGAGCGCTGGGCTGCAGCGCCGAGCGCCCGGCACGCGCAGCCGGCCCCGCGCGGCTCCCGGCTCGCGCCACCTGCGCGGGCGGCTCGGCTCGGCAATCGGCCGGGGCTGCCGCGGCGCAAACAGGCAGCTTTTTTCCAATCGCGCTTGCAGGAAGGAAATGCAGTCACTGCATGGAAAATCTCTCGGAAGAACAAAGGCAGAAAAAGAGTGAAGTCAGATTCCGGTAAAGGGCGTCCCGCTCCCCTCCGGCGCCGCGCGCCGCTCTGCCTTCGCCTCCCCTTCGCGCCCGTTTCGGCTCCCGCCGCCCTGCCCGGCTGCGCCAGCCTCCCTCCRCGCCGGCTCCCTCCGCTCTCGCCCTCTCCCCGTCCATCCGGCCGGCTTTTCCAGAGTTAACTCAATCTGCCTTTCTCCCCCCCTCCTCCTCCTCCCTTTTGTGTTGCAGAGGAACTTGTGAAAGTGGTAGACGTGAGTCAGAAATAGCTCATAACTCAGCTGCCTCCCCCCGGCCGCCTGCCCCTGCCGGCAGCTGGAGCGGGATCCCGCCGCGGGGAAAGCGGGATTAAGCAGGCTCCTTTGAAAGGAAGTTTATCTAACGGCGGAGTGGTGTGGATGAGACTGGCCAGGACGGCTGCTCCGCCGCGGGGGGAGGAGGAGGAGGAGGAAGGCTGCGTCCCCAGGCAGCGGCTCCTGAAAGCGGATCCCGGCCGGGGAGGGGGAGTGCGGCGTGGGGAACGCGGCGTTCCCGAAACATGGCAAACGGGGCCCGCGGGGCTGGCAGGGCCCCAGCAGCCGTAGTCCCYGCAGGCTCGGCCTGCAGAGATGCAGGTGCACGGCAGCCCGGCCGGGTCCGGGTCCAGCAGCGGTGGCTTTGGGTGCCTGGAAAGGCAAAATTGGGGGATTTTTGTAGGAGCGGGAGGTTGCCGATGGTGCGGAAAGCTGGTGGCCAAAGCGTGCACTYGTTTTCTCCTCCTCCTCGAGTCCCAGCCTGCTCCTGCCTCCCGACCCAGGTGGGGTCTGCAGGAGGGTCGGGGTCCCGGCGTGTTTGGAGCAACCAGACATCCCACGTCAAAACCCAGGAGCGCCGCAAAGCCCCGCTGTTCCGGAGGCCGTCGGCTCGCTGCGTCGCGAGCAGCGCCCTGCTGCCTGGCCGACGGGGACGGGACGTTTCTGGGGCACCGCGCCAGCGGGAATATTAACAACGGCCGGCACCGGCGTGCTCTTAAAAACAAACAGGGAGCTGCTGCGCTCGATAGCGATCTCGGTTCTGAGCATGACCCCTCTCTCCCCCCAGATGCCTAGAGGTGTAGTTGCGTGTGGATAGTCTCACAGCTGACACTCGAGTTACAGCTGCGTTAAAAGGAAAAAGAAAAAAAAAAGAAAAAAGCCCGAAACGTTTTAAAACGGTTTTGTTTCTTTGCAACTTTAAAGCAGTTAGAAACTTGGCAGAGACGGACAAAACRTTGCATCGGCTGCAGATGGTTTGCGCAGCGCTGCTCTGCTCCGGCGAGCCCGGCGCGGTCGGGAAGGGCCCGTCCGGCCCCAGCCTGCGTTTTCGGGGCCGTTTTCGTGCTGCTTTGCGGCTGCGGGACCCCGCTGGATCACATCGCCGGGCGTTTTGTGGCCTCGCCGGGGTCCCGCGGTGCGGCGGGAGCGGGGGGYCTCCGCGCTGCCGGGCGGCGACGCGCTGCGGTTCAGGAGCCCCTGTGATGGGAGGAGGGATGAAGGGCGCCGCGGGAAGGGGAGAGGAGTTGGGAGCAAACTGCGGGAAATTGCTTTTCTTTTGTCTGCTGCGGCGGGGAGGGCGCTGGAGCGGAAAAGTGTATTTTGTTGATTTGAAACTTGAATGAAATGGGTAATGAAGAGGGATCAATACCGGCCCTCCTGCCTTCCCTCTCCGGGAGAAAACGGAGCAGCCCGTCCGTCTCGGCTCACGCGCCGCTGCGTTTCCCACRTGCGCCCGACTCGCGGCAAACCTCCCTCCTCCGCCTTGTCCCACCGTGGTGGAAGCCGCGGGATGGGCGAGCGGATCGCGGGAGCCTGGCGCCGGGGCCGGTCCCGGGCTCGCAGCAGTGCCGGCGCCGCCTGCCCCGGCCCGTTTAAGGCTCTTGCAGGTGGCCGGAGCCAGCTAAGTGGGGCGGGGGGGGGGGGATTTGCACTCGTTTTTGTGGGTCTCGAAGGAAGATGCTCACTCTGCTCCACCTGGAGCCCCGGCGGGAGGGAGCGCGGTCCCGGCGCGCGGACGGATAGAGCCGGGCCGCCGCCTGCCCTGGCGCGGGAGTCGGGAGTGTGGTTTTAGGTGTGGACCTGGAAACGCCGCAGGAGGAGCCGTCCTTCCCCGTAAGCGCTCCGGCGCGCTGCCCCGGCCTCCCCCGGGACTGCAGCCGGCTCCTCTGGAWGTCGCCGCGCGTGAGTAACGGTGCGTGTTCGAGCTGCAGGTCAGTGCAGGGATGCTTCGGTGCTGAGCGAACCGCGCGCTTTCTCGCAGGCTGCAGGGGAGCACCCGGCCTGGCCGAGCATCGCATGGAGCCCGGCAGCGGCGTCCCGCGTTGCTTCCCGAGGGCAGGACGCCCCGGAGGCAGAGCAGGCAGCTCCGCGGGTCTCCTCGGTCGTTCAGCAAGTTTGGGAATCCCATCTCCTCCCTGGAGCGGCCCGACGTCATATTCTCCCAGGCAGAGGGGACAGCGCGTTCCCCAAAATCTGGTTCCTGTTAGGAAAAGAAAAAAAAGAAAAAAACCCAGCATCGCTCCGCAGCCCTGCTGTGTTACGCCCGGCCAAATCCTGTTTCGCTCAGCCGGCTTTGGCAGAGCTGCTCCGCGCTGACACCAAGCGCCGAGTTTCCCCTTTAATACCCGCTCGTTTCCCCCCGCCGCCCGCTCCTCCGCCCCCTCCCGCCGCTCCGTTCTCGGGCGCGGAGGGATTACAACCAAGACAGCCTGGAAAATCTCCCCCTGAGATTCGGTTCGCAAATCAGAGATAGAGCGTCAAGGCTTTTTGTTCGACAGCCAAAGCTGTTAGTAAGCAGTTTTGCGGGGTGGCAGGAGGCCAAGGAGTGAGTCAAGCCCCGCTCCGGCTCGCTATCCGGCAGATGCCAGCTCATGACACGCGGCGCGGGCCGCGCTCGGAGAGGAGCAGCCCGCGGTCCCGGCCGCCAGCGACGGACTTTGGTCATGGCCAGGGAGGATGCTGGAGAGTTGATTTGCAGAGCGGGGAGGAAAAGAATAATTTGATAAGTCCCAGGCCTCGTGGAAGCAGCGGGGCTGGGACATCCCGAGCAGCCGCTGGCGTGGCGCGAGCTGTGCAAGCCTCCGAGGGCTCTGCAGGGCCCCTCGTGCATTGGGACAGGGCGTTTTTTTTGCATTTTTGGGTTCGGTGCCGGGTGCCGTACAAAGCTCCGGCGTGCAAGAAAACCCTCCGGCTGTTTTGCAGACCCGACGGYGCGGTGCGTGCTGAGGCCGGGGTGCAGCGAGTGCGTCGGGGCGGCTCGTGCAGAGGCCCCGGGGGCCGGTTCGCCCCCTCTCCCCCACAGCAGACCGGCTGTCGCCAGGTGCCCGCGGGCCGGGACGTTTCCGCGGGGATCGCCGGGACATTTCCGTGGGGATCCCTTTTTGCAGGCGAGCAGCTGTCGTGGCCGCYGCGGCCCGGCGGAGGCAGCTGGGCCCGTAATCGGAGCCGGGCTGGGAAAGGGCCGCGCCGCGCCGGGTGCAAACGTGCCGGCCGGAGCAGCGGCACCGCGCTCGGCACCGGCACCTCTGCCGCCCCCCGAGGAGCCGCCACCATTTCCCCGTGTGAGCTCGGCATCGTAGCACGCGCGGGAGAAAGCCATTTAATGCAGACAAAGGTTGTATGAAAATATAATTCTGCTTTTGTTAGCAGCCATCAAACTCTAAAAAGCGTCGCTTTTGTTTTCTTGTAACGTTGTGAAAACCTCGTGTCGGATCGAGAGCTGGGGCCCTCTCGACTAATCGCCTCTCCTTTGTGTTTTTAGATTATAGGGGCAATTAGTGTTGTCAAAACCTCTGGCAATTCTCTTTGCTCTTGACAGGGTGTCAGTCCGCTGGGCGAGAAATGGAAGGTGTTATAACTCTCCGGTAATTAGAGTGCCTCCGATTTGAAAATGCCAGCGAACGTGTACGGGCGGCCGTGCGTGGGGGCGGGGAGGTGCCCGGGCTGCGGGGATGCAGATGAGCAATTAATTAGGGGCTCTCATTCCCCGCACGTCGCCGGCTGAGGAATCGGCAGAGGGAAATGAGCGGGATGCTCGGCACCCGGGCACGGGCACGGACCCGCTCGCGCCCTCGTGAGCCGTCCCAGATGTTGCCCGCGCGACCGGCACAGCTGGGCTCTTTGCAGCTTCGTGCCCTGCAAACGGCAGCGTCCTCGCGGGCCCGACTCCGCTGCCGGCAAACCCGTCGGAGTCAGAGGCGCCCCAGAGCGAGCCTCGGGTGCGAAGGCGCCGCAATTAATAAATAACTCTGACGAGGAGGCAGCTGGGGGGGATCGGTGGCGACAAACGAGACTCGGCCCGCTTGCGACACCTCCCTCCAGCAAAATGCCTGAGCAAACAGATAAGCCTCTGCAGCCGCCCTTGAAGGTCAGGGTGCCGCGGCGTGCTCGGGCGGCCGCGATGGGCGGCGGCGGCCGCGCGGGGATCCTCTCCCTCAGCCTCCCGGGGGCCCTCGGGATGGCAGCCGCGGAGGGCGGCAGGTCCAAATGGAGAATTTGGGCATCGCCTGGGCGTCGCGGGGTAGGAGGGGGTCTGGTACCCGGGCTCCCGTTCGGGCTCAGCTGGATGAGGACGAGCCGGTTGCTTTGTTGCTCCGAGGTCCCGAGACCCTTGTGTGAAGCTGTCCGCTTCACATCCACACTGGTGCATGGGGCAGCACATTGGCGGTGCTGGCGAGGCCTGACGAGCGGGTGACGGGCTCGCTGCGGCGCCTTCCTCGAGCCGGGGCGCTTGGCGGAGCTGCGGCTTGCTCAGCCCCTGCCTTTGCAGCTGGGGAGGGAGCAGGCTGCGATGACCCCGGGCTCCTGCTCTGGGCTGGCTGAAGCCACCTGCTTCCCGYGGGAAAGGGAGCATCCAGGGAGGAGCTGGGGGAGCCTTGGAAAGAGCCGGGCTGCTGCTCCGGTCTCCGAGTGGAGCTGCAGAGGAGGGTGACCAGGGCGCTCGCGGAGCCGGGGGTCAGCGAGGCGTCTGCCTCCCTCGCCCCACCYGCGCCCGGGGCCGGCGGAGGGCTGCCCCTGGGTGCAAAGACCTTGGCRGTGCTGCCGGCTCTTCCCCCGGGCCGGTGGCGGGTGCGGGACCGCGGCCCGCGGCGCCCGCGTGACGTGTCGCTGCTCCCCGCAGGTGCCCGTCTCCGTGGCCATGATGTCCCCGCAGATGATCACGCCGCAGCAGATGCAGCAGATCCTCTCTCCGCCGCAGCTCCAGGCCCTCCTGCAGCAGCAGCAGGCCATCATGCTGCAGCAGGTAAAGCCGCCGCCGCCCCGGCCGTCTCCGCGTTTGGGTGCGCATCCCGGCCCGGGCGCCCGGCTTCGCTTCTCGCGGCTCAGCTCCGCTTTCCAGAAGGCTCCGTCGGGAGGAAAAGGAGCGGGGAGGGAGCAAAAAGGGAGGAGAGGGAAAAAAACAAACCCCAAACTCCGAAACAAAACAGGCCTGCTTGGGTAAACACCTCCCGCGGCGGGAGCGAGGGAAGAAGTCCCGCGAGCATCCTCCCCGCCCTTCCTGCTGCCTCCAGTACCTGTTTACTCCAAACACCGATAAGGAGTCAAGGTTGGCCCCGGGGAGAGAACAAAGGGTAAACACTGCCCTGGGTGGGTCCTGCCGAGCCTCTCCGGAGCCGGATAGAGAAACACGTTTGACTGCAAATTAAACAACGCAGGCCGGAATAGCTCGCATTCTCCACCGGGAGAAAACCAAACATCACACCTCTCACCCCTGACCCAATGTTCCCGCGGCCGCGCTCCGCCGCGGCGCAGGGACCCGGCTCTGAGTGGCTTTCGGGTAAACACCGAGGCTTTCCAAACCTGTCCGCCGGCAGAAACAGCAAAGTTGCTGCTGTCAGCGCTGTCAGCCCGAGCTGATAAAGGCTTCCCGGCATCCACAGGGGCAATCCGGCGGGGCCGGCGTCTCCGGAGGCGGCAGGAGGCTGGGGGCCCCGCTGACCACCCCCCGCCTCCAGCCCCCTCCCGCGCGCGGCACATCCATCACCGACAGTTTACTTAGCGGCCGGGGCCGGGCGAGGGCTGGCGTCGCCCCGGCAGGTCCCGGCGCTGCCTCCGGCAGCCTGGGACCCTCCTTGGGGGAGCTCAGAGCTGAGCCACCCGCGGGGCCGGGACTGCTACCGTCCCCTTTGCCGCGCGGTGGGATCAAGGTCCCTGTGCCCCCCGGGGCTCCCCGGCCCTGCAGCGGGCCCCTGACGTGAGGTCCGGGGAGCCGGTGATGGTTAAAAACGAGCAGCAGTTTTGTTCTGCAATTCCCTTTTTAATGTACTGCGGCGATCCGGAGCCCTTGGGCGCCTCTGGGAGCACATTCCCAGGTTTTGCTCCACAACCGTAAAGGCTTCGGGGAGATGCTTTTCCTCTCGACTCGAAGCCAAGAGTCTCCCGGGATCCTGGGCTCCCGGAGCGGGCATATCTCCTAGCACAAGGCTGCAGCAAAACCGGGGCACGGGGTGACACTAGGCAGCAAGAGCCGAGCCGGGCGCTTTTCTTGCTGACCTGGCCTGCTTCCTCCTTCCCAGTTGCAGGAATATTACAAGAAGCAACAGGAGCAGCTTCACCTGCAGCTATTGACACAGCAGCAAGCCGGAAAGCAGCAGCCCAAAGAGGTGAGCTCACCCCGGCGCTCCGGGGCAGCCGCGGCCGCGAGCGGATCTGGCTCCCCATGAAAGGGGGCCGGGGCTAAACAAGCTCATGGGAGTCCCGGCAGCCCGGGAGCAGGCCGGCAGCCAGCGGGGGGGTTTGGGGGGTGGGAGGATAGGGGCATGCTGGGGGGGGCTCCCACCGTCGCCCTGGCAGGGGATCCGGCACATGTGCTGAGCTGCAGAGTTCCCAGCGCCGCATCCGGAAACCATGCGCGGGGGGGGCGGGAAGCGGTGAAGTCGAGCGCGAGACGGGTGGGATCGGTGCGAGAGCCGGCAGGGTCAGGCCTGTGCAATGGTTCAGGAAGATGGAAAAACCCCTTTGCCCTCGCTGCAAACGGGCCGTCCTTAAGGAAAGGCCCTTTGGGGCAGAGCGGGGGGTTCCCAGAGCCGCCGGGCATGGCATCCTGCTCCGGCTCGCGCAGCAGCGCCCCGGACAACCCCAAACGAGGCTTTTTGTGCCCGGAAAGGTGGTTCCAGCAGGACCAAAGCACTGTGCAAAATCCCACCGGGTCCAGCAAAGGGCTTTTCTGGGGGGAGACGCTCGGGCAGGGGCCGCGGGGAGGCTGGTGGTGGTTTCCCGGGACGGACCCTTTGCTGGGGAGGTAATTACGTGAGTACAGAAGCATTAACGCTGGTGCGATTACATCAATCTCGTATAACTGCATTTACACAACAGATTTTACTGTCGTTCCTCGTAGTGACGGACTCCTAGGTGTCGCGGCTGTCTCAGCAAACGCTTCCCCATGGCCCAGTGCCCACGGCGGCTTGGGTCAGCCCGGGCTCGCAGCAGGGAAGGGGCAGCAGCCAGGCATCACCCTTCGCTCCCTATACTTTTTTATATACATATAAAAAGCCGGCGCCCTCTCGAGCCTTCAGTAGACTTTGCCCCGGGCTTTCGTTGCGGGACGTCGCCGTGTTTACCCAGAGCGTGGGGTCAGGCTTTATCGGGGCCATCTCAGGAGCCGGAGTAGCTGCGTGCGCTCGAGGCGCTGGGGAGGCATAAATCTGAGCTTCCTCGAGGACTTCCCTCTTGGCCGCGGATATGTTGTATTGCAGCGCCCGGCTCTGATATCATTAAGCTCTAACAAAGGGCTTTCGTAGCGTGCTCCCGGTTTAAAAAGTGCGTATTAACTTTTAATGAAATGCTACGGAGGAAACGAGAAAGTGATCCCGAAGGAGGCCTTTGCCGCTCGGTGGGGGCGGAAGGGAGGTCGGTGCTGAACGCGGGTGCGTGTCCGGCACCGGCGTTGCTGCAGCCCGGCCCGGAAACCCGCTCGCTCGCGGGGCTTTGCACGGGAGGCTTTGCGCTTGCCAGCACGGCGCTTCCCGGAGAGCGGCTCCCGCGGCGTTTCCCCTCGTCCGCGCGGCTCCGGGTCGCCCGGGAGCGAACCGCGGGAGCTCCTTCGGAGGGTCGGCACCGGCGGGCTGCGTCTGCCTGCTCCGGCCGGCCCGGTGAGGTGGCCTCCGCTGGCCGGCGCTACGTGCCTGCCAGGACCGGCGATGCCATCGTCTCTCCCAGCGGAGCTGGGAATAGCTGGAGCGTCTCGGATGCTGCTGCGGAGCCGTTCCCGGCCGGCGGCAGCTCCTTCGCGGAAATCCACGGCGGCGTTTGCAAACGGTTTGGAGGAGGCGCGTCGGAGCGGCGGCGAGTGGGCACCGAGGGGGACCGGCAGGTGGGCAGCACCGCGGGGCGCAGCACCGGGCGGGCGCCGCTCGGCCCCCCGGAGACCCCCGGAGGGGAAGGGCAGGAAAAGCGGGAGCGAGGAGGATGGAAGCGGTCGGAAGCCCACGCCGGAGCGTGTCCTGTCCAAGAGGATGCAGGGACGGGCTTTGTATACATCCCGGCGAGGAGCCGCGCACCCGCAGGAGGGGTGGCCGGCTGCCACCCGGCAGCGACGCATGCAGCCCTGCCTAGAGGCTTTTGCTTTATTTTGCAAGGGTGAAACGCCGGCAAAGCAGAGCCTGGCCGGTCCCGCGTGCCGGCAGAGCAGGAAGCTCGGCTGCCGGCGGGCTCGCTCGGGCGGCTGTGGCCTGCCCTCACCCTCGCGGTGAGTTGCTCCCGGCTGCTCATCCTCCTCCAGGCCGGCTGCTGGGAGCAGTGCCGGGATGGGACGGCGCTGCTGCACGCGGGCTCCCTTTGTGCTTGCAATTCCTCCTCCTCCTCCTCCTCCTCCTCCTCCTCCCCCGGCGGCCGTGGCCCCGCGTCCGGCGGGGCCGGGGAGGGGGGCAGCGCGCGGGGCCCTGCCTGGCGAGCAACCTCGGCGTCAGCTTAATGAACTGCTCCTGTCAGTCCGGAGTGTCACGCCGAAACTCCTCTTGATGTGCTCATAAATCAAAGTGACGGCGCCTCTTACCCCGGTAGCTGCACCCAGTCATCTGCGGCTAATGTAAACAGAGCGCAGACAAAATGCGTTAAGGGACCGACCCCCCCTCGCCGGGGAAGGGGCCCGTGGGGGGGGCGCGGGGGCCGAATCCGGGATCCGCCCCCCAACGAGCAGCGCTCCCCCCGTGGGAGAGGATCGGGAGAGGATCGGTAATTACTTTCTTTGTGTTTTAAGATTTGTATCTGCGTGCAGATAAGCTCCGTGCTTCGTCGGCTCTGCCTGCGTGCCGAGGCGTCCGGAGGAGCCCGGGCTGGGAGCCGCGGGAAGCTCCCTGCCGGTGCCTCCGCTCCCCTCCCGCGGGTGCCGGAGGGAGGAGCGGGCTGCGACGGGGACCGCGGCCGGCAGCATCGGGCCCCGTGCACACGCGTCCGCCAATGCATCTCGTGGCTAAAGAGCGAGGAAGAGCGCAGGGCTTTCTTCGTCTCCGCACAGAAATAGCTTTGACTCGTGCCTTTATCCTCAAGCGTCCGAGGTCCAAGGCTTGGGAGAGGGCGGAGAGGATCTGGCCCTGGAGGTGGCTCTCCCAGGGCAGTGCTGCGGTGGCCGCGAGGTGGACAAGGCGGGCAGGGGTCAGTGCATCCCTCTGAGGCTGAGAAACCGTATTTAAACACTCCCTGTGCCCTAGAGAGGACCCCAGATCGTGCCTTACGTTGCAGAGCGCAGCGACTTTGCAGGGCAGCGCCTGGAGTCTGTTCTCGCCCTCCAGTCCACAAACCAGGGCTGAGGGAGGAAGGAGGGAGCGGGAGCATCGGTGGCATCTGCGGGAAGATACCCCTGTCCCCCGGTGACCGTGTGCTCGCCGAGCGCTGGGTCACGCTGCTTTGGGTTGTGAGTCCGTGCGCAAATCCCAAAATAAGCTGGGTTTATCAGGGAGAGTCTTGTGTTCCTTGTGGAGCGGAGTCAGGGCCAGGCCTGGAGACGCCTGGCACGAGCACGCCAGCGCGCCGGGAGCTGGGATCCCCACGGCCCCGTGCACGAGGCCGGCAGCTCGGGGCCCGAATCCCTGCCGTGCTCCCACCAAACCAGGAGAAAAAAGGACATTCCCCTCCACAGAGCTTTTGCACTTGGATTCAGAATGCAAACTTTGAAAATAGTTCTCCTGGGAGCGATGGGACTGCAAAGCGCCCGTCCCCGGGAGAGGCTTGCGTGCAGCAGGGGCTTGCAATAAGGAGGGGACGCGTTAGCGTGAACTTGGCTGATCCGCTCAGCAAAGGCAAAGCCCGAGGGGAGGCTTCGCTTCTCCGGAGAAGGGCCCTGCCTCGTTTCTCCCTCGAGTTAACGAGAAACTGAAATCGGAGAAAACAGCCGCTGCTGGGGAAGGTGGGAGCGCAGCTTCGCCCGCTCCCGCCGCCCGCCCGGCTCCTCGCGCCCTGCAAACCGCGTCTGAGCAAACACAGGGGTTCAAGGGGTTACGGAGCCGGCTGCCCCGCTAATGAGAGCGGGCAGCCCCGGGGCAGCTCCCCTCGCGCGGCCCGCTCGGATTAGCAGCTGCCTTTCCCCATCCCTAATTGAATTCTCTCCCCTTCAGTTAATTCTCATGGATTTCTCGAGGCCTCCCCAGAGATCCGTCCTGCCTAACGAGTTTAGGGCCGGTTACGCCGGTCGTGGCGCAGCCGGCTCCGGGGAAGGCTGGCAGAGCATCCTACCCGGGCGCGGGCTCACGGGGCGACGCCGGTCCCGGCGGGGCGGGCGGGCGCTGCCGAGCGCGCGGGGGGACCGGGGTGCTCACGCGGGGCGGCAATCGGGGAGAAATGCAAAGGCAAAGGCAGCTGGTGGGAGTCGCAGCCGGGGATGCTGAGCGGGGGTGCGTGCGCGGGGGGCAGCAGGATCCCCCCGTCCAAGGGCACCGGCCGTCCTTTGGCCGGGGGCATCCCAGGACGTGATTTCCATGAGACGTCCCTGTAGTGCCAGGGACCGTCTGCAGACAAGGTCCCGGTTGCTCCAGGCTGCAGAAGCTGCCCATAACCGCGGATGGTTGTTTTCTGCCCTCCCCGCCCGAGAAGGGGCTCGCGGGAGTCATTTTGGGCCATTAAGGGCTGTTTCTCCGCTGCTGCGAGGCTGTTGCGCATGCGGATGGTGCGAAAAGCTCCGCTGGGTGCGGGAGCCCCCTTTGCATTCGGGGTGGCGGGCGCCGTGCTGCACTCCGGGATGCTCCATGTGCCTCGGAGCCTCCTGGCGCCGGAGCCCGTGGGAGTCGCGGTCTCGCAGCTGGAGCTTGAGCTCTCTGCGCTCTGAGCCAGCACCCGGCTCCGCTCGCGCCTTCTCTTCCCTTTTCTTTTTTTTTTCCTCTTTTCCTCCCTTGCTTCCCCTCCTCTTCCGATAGATCAAAGCCTGTGTCTGGCGCGGCCACGAGCCGAGCAGGCACCGAGGCCCGGCGTGGAGGCGTGCGGCTGCCGCGCGCGACGCCGGGCCCCTGCCTTCCCCGCGCGGCTCCTGCCGCGACGTCGCGAATAATAACGGTGTCTTGATTTCTCCCCTCCGTCTCGCGGCAGCCGCTGGGGAACAAGCAGCTGGCCTTCCAGCAGCAGCTCCTGCAGATGCAGCAGCTCCAGCAGCAGCACCTGCTCAACCTGCAGCGGCAGGGGCTGGTGAGCCTGCAGCCGGGCCAGGGCACCGTGCCGCTGCCGAGCCTCCCGCAAGGTACGACACCGCCGGCGCGGGGGGTTGGCGGCTGCAGCCGCTCTCCGGAGCGGTCGCTGCTGCCAGGGGCTCCTAAAATAGCAAGGCTGGTAATTCCTCCCAGGAACAGCCTGGCTGCGTTTTTAAGGCGCGCTGCTAAAGTTTGGGGCCCGCGGTGCTGCTGCCCGCGGCTCCCGGGCGGGCGGGAAGGATGCGGGGACGGCGGGGCGAGGGTCTCCTCTCCGGGGGGTGGGAGAGGTGGGTGCCGGCGGGATGCTCTGCTCCGGGGAGCTGGAGGCGGCTGCGGCGGGTGGTCCGTGCCAGCCACCCCGGGCAGCGCTCGCCGCTCACCGCTTGCCCCCCTCGCCGCAGCCGTGTGCCCCTCGGACCTGCAGCAGCTCTGGAAGGAGGTCACGGCCACGCAGCCCGTCGAGGACGGCATCAAGCAAGAGGGCCTCGACCTCACCACCAACACCTCCAACTCTACCTCGTTCTCGGCCGCCAAGGTCTCGCCTCCCATCTCCCATCACTCCCTGCCCAACGGGCAGAGCGCCATGCACACGCCGCGGAGGGACAGGTAGAGCCGCACCGGGCCCCGGCGCTTCCCGTTTCCCCCCTGCGGAGGAAGGGCCGTCTCGGATGCGCCCTCGCGGGCCGGCAGCGGGCTGCGGCGGGAGCCGGAGGGTGCACGCGCGGAAAACCTCGCCGCGCCGCTCACCGGCCCGTCCCTCCTCCGCAGCTCTTCCCACGAAGACGCCCCCGGCTCCCACCCGCTCTACGGCCACGGGGAGTGCAAGTGGCCCGGCTGCGAAACCCTCTGCGAGGACCTGGGGCAGTTCGTCAAGTAAGTGCCCGCCGGGATTGGGGCACCCCGGAGCCGGACGGGGGCCGCGGGAAAGCGGGGCGACGGCGAGGAGGAGGAGGAGGAGGAGGAGGAAGAGGCGGCGGGCGCGCGGGGGAGCGAGCGCGGGGAGAGGAGGAGACAGATGGCAGCGCGGCAGCCCGCTGACACCGCTCGTGGGCTCTGGCGCTGACTGATTAACTCCGCTGTCTGCGAGCCCTCCGCTAGCGTCAGGGTCAAACAAATTGTTTTCACGCTTCGTCAGAGGTTTACTTAATTAGTTCATTTGCAATTAGATCTCTTTGTAGCCGGGATTTTTAGCAAAGACATCAGAAGGAACTGACGGGCTTTCTTTGCTTTCCCGGTTTTCCCCCCGCCTCGCTCTCCGCGCGGCTGCTGGGGGAGTCGGGGCTGAGACGCGCCGGGTGCCGCGCGCCTGGGTCTGCCACCGGCAGCCTTCATCCTCGGCAGCCTTCATCCTCGGCAGCCTTCATCCTCAGCAGCGGCGAAGGGCAGAGCCGGCGGCCGCGGGTGCACGATGGGCTCAGGCTGTAGGAACGGGTTCATCTCGAGGGAAAAGCCGGGCCGGGGGAGCTGGGCATTGCTGGCGCTGCTGCAGCAGGCCCGGCTGGGGAGGAGGAGGAGGAGGAGGAGGTGCCGAAGGGAGGGTTGCGAGGCCGGGGGAGCGTTGCCTAGTGGCTATCAAAGGCGCTAATGAGTCAGGCTCCTGCGTCTCCTTTCTCTGCCTCTGACTCACGGGGTGAACCCAGATAAGGCATCTCCTGCGGGCTCCCCGGGCACGTTTGCATGGCACGGGGCGGATGAGCAAGCCCGGATTTGGAAACCAGAGCTGGGTCGCGGCGCCAGCAGAGCGCTGCCGTGCCGGTCCCGGCTTGAGGGTCTCGGCGCCCGCGTGCAGACCTCGGTCCCGCTCCCCCCTTAAAACCCCCGGTGCATCCCCAGCCCGCGGCTCTGGGTGCCAGGAGGACGAAAAACAAACTTTCCCGCACCCACCCTCGCCTGGAAGCGCTTGTGAGATGTTTCTGCCCCCTCTGCGAGCGCGGTGCCTGTCTGGGTGTGGGAGGGGTGGCCAGGAGCTTGCGGCTCCGAAACGCCGTGCCGGGCTGCGGCGGGGACCTCGGTGCCCGGCTGCGGCGGGGACCTCGCTTTGCGTGCCAGCAGCAGCAGCTGCGAGTGGGCTGCGGGGCCCCGCAGCAGCCTGGAAACCTCGGAGGAGGAGGAAGCCGTCTGAGCACTGATTTATAAAAGCCTGCGAGGGTCCACGCGAGGCGTCTCTTTTCCCACTTCAGCGCAGCATCATGTCTCTCAATAGCGTTTTTTCTCGGAGCAAGGGCCGTGCCTTCGCTCCGCCGGGCAGAGCGTGAGGAGCAAAGCCCGCGGTCCATCCGCAGCGCCGCAGCCTGCCGACAGCCGCCGGGCGGCTCGCGCAGAGGCAGGCTTGGCAGCTCCTCCCGGTTACCTAACTTGTTTTTGCAAGTCGGGGCTGGAAGTTTCTCACAAACAGGCTGGCTGGGGAGCCTCCCGGTGTCTTCCGCACCCGGAGCCAGGGCGGATGTTCTTTGGACAACTCCTGGGATGTCTCTGCAAAAGCATCTCGGTCCTGGTCCTGCTGGGGAGCGGAGAGCATCCGGAGGCACCCAGGCGGCTGCCGTTCCCACCCCGCTCCCGTGCTGGGTTTCCCTGCCGGGCGGAGGCACTGCCTTTGCCCTCAAGGAATCCGGCTTCATCAGGTGCCAGGCTGAGAACTTGCAAACAACATACACGTGTGGTTTGGTGCCGGTGACTCCCCCGGGCACGCTTGCACAACGTGCTAGCAGGGACGCGTGCTGCCCCGCTGCCTTTCCAGGATCCCCCTTTCCACCCGCCGGCTCCGGCAGCTGACCGCAACGCAGCCCAGGGCAGCGCCCGCTGGCCCGACGGCGCTTTGCATCCGGCCCCGTGCTCGGATTCGGCAGAGAGCAGCTGTAGTTTGCTGGGAGATGGTCAGGACGTGGCCGCCGGCGTCGCGGGCCGTTCAGCTCGCCTCCGCGGGGCAGCGGGGGTGGTTGAGCACGGGGGGAGGTTGAGCGCGTGCCTCAGTTTCCCCGGGTCGGAGCTTGGGGCAGCGGGAGGGCGGCTGCGGCGTCGCTGCGAGTCGGGCTGGTGCCAGGCTTCTGGCGCGTCCCGGCGTGAAACCCGCTCTCTCCTCCGCAGACACCTCAACACGGAGCACGCGCTCGATGACCGGAGCACGGCCCAGTGTCGAGTCCAGATGCAGGTGGTTCAGCAGCTGGAAATACAGGTAGGTGCAACCGGAGCCTCGAAGGACGCGGGGTTAGGAAGCGGCATCCTCTCCGACCCCGCGCGCCGTCGGCTTTGCCTTGGCCGCCCTCCGCGAGAGGGGCGTCATGAGGACGGGGACCGCTAGCAGGACAGGCGGTGGTCCCATGTGGAGAGGGCTCGTTTTAAGCGTCCTCCTCAAATGGTGGCACCGCCAACCCCGCAGGGGTCAAGGATTTAGGGACCCGCAGGA
The DNA here is from genome assembly GCA_003342895.1 of Casuarius casuarius. NCBI lineage: Eukaryota > Metazoa > Chordata > Aves > Casuariiformes > Casuariidae > Casuarius > Casuarius casuarius. The sequence continues at coordinate 1,731,665 of PTFA01000104.1, read as the reverse complement.
CCCTCAAAGTGCTGCTCCCCCCGACGCTGGCATCCCAGCGGAGTTGGGCCAGGTTGCAGGAGGGGTCGAGCAGTCCCTCCTGCCTGGAGCATCCCAGATACTGCCTGTGGGCCTGGAGATATGGTCTGGAGATGGCCCAGCCCCGTGACCCGCGCAGTCCCGCGTGTGCTGTGCCCGAGCGTGGCGACACGCCGCGGGACGCGTGCCCTTGTGCCCCCGCTCCGACGCGAAGCCCCCCTTGGGCTGCAGCGGGGGGAGAGCCGCTGGCCGCCAGCTCTTTGGAAATGAGGCCACTTATTTAGGTGACTAAGTACAGCCTTTGGAGTCTGACTTTGGGTTCCTATTTTTGGAAATCTCATTCTTTAAATAGTGCGTTTCCCACAGTCTCCATAGCATAACGTGGTTAATCGAGAAGGGGGGGGGGGGAAACGGGATGAAATGGAGGTTTTCACTTGGGCTTTGGAAGCCGTCGGATACCGGGGGGGTGGCAGCGGGACAAGGCAGGGGCTGCGAGCGCTGAGCCCTGTCCGGGGTCCCCAGGCGAGGGTGCTCAGCGGGTCGGGGGTATTTTTATTTTTGGCTCCCCTCCTGGATGTCTCTGCCTGCCCTTCCCAGGCAGAGCGAGAGGCGTCCGTGCCCGCTGCCCGCGCGGATCATCGCGGGGCAGCCAGGCTGCGGGCAGCGCCTGGCCATGATACGGCGCTGGCAGCTGCCGGTGGGAGTTAAAATCCCGGGATAAAGCCCGAGGGGGTGCGCGGGAAGCCGCCAGCCCCCCTCCCCGCGCCGGGAGATTGAAAAGCCGCCTGAGTCAAACCGTGTGATTGCAGCCCGTTCCCGAGCAGTCGCTAAAGCGAAAGGTTGAAAGCAATTACTGGGGCTTAAAGAGGGAGGGAGGGGAAGGGGAAAAGGAAAAAAACCTGAAGGGCCGGCAGAAAGCGCGCGCGCGGCGAGGAGAACCTGCCACCAGCGCTGCCAATTATAAAGTTTTCAGCGCGGAGCTCCCGCTGCGCCGGCGGAGAGCGTCGGCATCACGAGGGGAGACCTGTCAGCTCTAATGAGCGCCGCGGCGGCACGAAAGCATCGCGGCTGCTCTAAACTCGCAGCAAACTCCGCGCCGGCTCCTGCCGTTAACCCCTTCGTCGCCGTGCCGGGGCACGGGGCGGCGTGCCGGGGGGCGGCGTGCCGGGGGGCGGGCACCCCCGCGCTTGAGGGGCCGCAGCGGCAAGGGAAGGTGACGGGAGGAGAGCTGGTGTCAGCTCCCATCGCCCGCGCCGGGCTCAACGTCTCCCCTGGTGCCACAGTGGATATTTCACCCTTCTGCGCACTCGGGGGGATAAACGCGCCGGGTGGGGATGCAATTACAGCGATGTTGGGCGTCCCGGTGGATGGATGGATGGGTGGACGGACAGATGGATGGATGGACAGACGGATGGATGCATGGATGCATGGACGGACAGATGGATGCATGCATGGACCAACCACCCCGGTTGGTCTCCGCGGGTGCCTCCTGGCAGCACCTAACCGCCCCTCTTCTGCTTCCCCCCTCCTGCAGCTGGCAAAAGAAAGCGAGCGTCTCCAAGCCATGATGGCCCACCTTCACATGCGCCCCTCCGAGCCGAAGCCGTTCAGCCAGCCTGTAAGCGCTCATGTGCGTTCGCCTCCCCCCCTCGCGCGGCTCCTCCGCTCCTCCCCTTTGGGCACCTGCCCCTGGTGCCGGGTCCCAGCCGCTCTCCGCTTCTCCCTGCAGCTGAACCTGGTCTCCAGTGCCACCCTCTCCAAGAGCACTTCCGACACCTTCCCCGACGGCTTACCTCATCCCCCCACCTCCGCCACCGCCCCCATCACCCCCCTGCGGCAGGGCCCCTCCGTCATCAGCTCTTCCACTTTACACAACGTGGGGCCCATCCGCAGGAGAAACTCGGAGAAGTTCTGCACCCCGATATCTTCAGGTGAGCCCGTCCTCCTCCTCCTCCTCCTCCTCCCCCCCCGCTGCCGGGTCCTGGAGCGCTCGCCTCCATCTCCCGGCCCTCCTCTCCCCCCGCAGAGCTTGCACAGAATCACGAGTTTTACAAAAACGCGGACGTGCGGCCGCCCTTCACGTACGCCTCGCTCATCCGGCAGGTGAGTCGTCCCCCCGGCGCGGGGTCGAGTCCTCGCCCGGCCGCGGGGGCCGTGGCAGAGCTGCCCCCTCCCCGCTGCCGCGCGGCGGGAGCCAGGAGCAGCCCCGGGGCCGGCTGAGCCCGAGCTGCTGCAGCTCCCGCGGCTCCGGCCGGCAAGCCTGGGCTTCCCACGCAACCCTCCCTCTGATTTCCCAGGCCATCCTCGAGACCCCGGACAGGCAGCTAACGTTGAACGAGATCTACAACTGGTTCACGCGGATGTTCGCCTACTTCAGGAGGAACACGGCCACCTGGAAGGTAACGCCCGCCCCGCGCGGGGCTGCCCAGGGACCAGCCCGGCGCCCGCTGCCTGCCCGGGCTGGAAACGCTCCCGTGTCCGGAGCGACTCCGTGCTCAGGGCAGTCTCGGTTCAGGTGTTTCACCTTCCCCTTGAGAGACTTCCCGTCTCCTGGGGTTGGTTCCTCCAGCTGGTGCCACCTGGCTTTGCTTTCCCAGCCCTGTCCTGAGCAGAGCTCCGGCGGGCGTAGGAGGTGGTTTTGCAGATAAATCCCAACGTTTTGCTCCCAAGGTGCATCTCCGGCCTCCAGGGAGGTTCGGTCTCGCGCGGGGCCGCTGGGGACGGTCTGGGCGGTGGGATGCAGCCCGGCCCACAGAGGCTGCGCCGTAAAAACCGGCACCTTCCTGCAGTCCGGAGCTGGGGCGGGAGCAGAGCCTGCACGGCTCAGCTCCAGGAGAAGGGGAAAGGGAAAAGTGAGACGCTCAAAATAGAAAATAAGGTTAATGATAACCTGGGGGCTGGTGTCACTGCGCAGCAAGTCGCAGCTACCTCCGCCGAGCCGTGAAGCGCTGGGGCTGGGGTGGGGAGCCGCGCGGCTCGGGCTTCTCCTGCACCTTGTCGCACAGCAACAGGGACGCGTTCGTACCGCGGGGGACCGGGGAGGTCGGGGGCCCCTCTCGGCTTTCCAGGTCCTTTTTGCCGTTCTTTGGAGACCTGGCGGGGTGATGGAGAGTGAAAGCTGCTGTTCAGCACCTCCCACCTTAGCACAGGGTGTTGGGGCTGTGTCTGCCGCTGACGACCCGCTCTGGACACGTTGTCCAGTTTTCTAGGGACAACGTGCGCAGGAGACATTTCTGTTCTCATTTATTTAGAAATTACCAAATCTGAGAGAACTGAAAAAAAACCCCACCTCTCAGATGAAAGGGATAGCTGTGAAAGGAGGAGTTACTGCCCCGACCGGGAAGGGTTTATTTATTGTTTCCTGCCGCATGCGTTTGCTAAGGCGCAGCTTCCTTCAGCTCGGGATAGCGTGAGGCCAGGTGAGGAAGGAGAAAGTGCAGGTTTAGAGCTTAGAAGCAAAAGAAGAAAGAAAACACCACCTAGAATAAGCAAGATGCAAGAGGGACTGGTGTGTTTTGGTGGGGTTAGGAAGGAATCGATTATTCCGGAGCCCAGCATTGCTCCTCAAGCTCGGAGCCGATCCGAGCAGGACTTTGCCTCTCTCCAGCAAACTGTGGGTGTTTCGGATGCCGGGTGCCGTGGGCCCCGGCGTCCCCGCTGCTGCGAGCCCCCTCGCTCCATCCCGGCATCTCCCCCGCGGTCCTGCGCGGCATGCGCCGGGGATGGCGCGAGCGGGAAGGCGGCGGTGGCGGCGGCGCGGGCGGTTTTGGGGCCTCGGCGCGGCCCTGCGTCGGTCTGGAGTCCCCCTCACGGCGCGCGGGCAGTATTGCAAGCGGCAGCGCGCCGGGAGCGTCGCCCATCCCGGGGCTCCCGGCCACCTTCTCGAAACAGGACGGGAGCAGGGAGCCCTGCCCCGCTCTGTGCCTCAGTTTCCCCATCTGCAGAATGAAGTAACCACTGGTGAAAATGCTTTTTTCCCTTCCTTTTTATTAGCCGAAAGGAATAAATATTTTGGGGTTTTTTCTTCTCTGTGGCTAAGCCACATCCCCGACCGCTGAGATTGCACGTGCAGTGTTGATGCATCAGAGCGGGGCTTCCCCCGGCCCTTTAATCTCCCTTTTTGCCACTTTTTGTTTTTTCCTGTTCAGAAGGGCCGCGAGGAGGTTCAAAGCAGTGGGTGGGGGTGATTCCCCTTCAACTTTCTGCTGTCAAGGCCAGGCTTTTTTCGAAGGCGAGGGGGGATATGTAGGAGAAACCAACGCGTTTCTGCTCTGGCTTCTCTGCCCCCCCGTAGCTCAGCAGCCCCGCGGCGCGGGCCGGGCCGCAGCGACCCCCGGCACGGCGGGGCCGGGGGCAGCGAGCAAACATCATTAGAGAAGACAAAGATGAGAAGCAAACAGAGCCGCCGCGTCGGGCGCTGAACAAATACTCTCGAAATATAAAAGCCGCCTGGAAAGGAGGCAGGAGGCCGCCCCGAGCCGGGCGGCAGGGCTCCCGCGCTGGGGTATCTCGCCCCACGGCTCCTCCGCGGGCCGGCACGTCTCGGTGCTGGTACGAGCCATGGTGCCCAGGCCTTTCCCTCCTTCCTCGCACGCTTGGCAGCGGGGAGACGCTGCGGGAGGCAGCAGCGGCTGATGTGACCTGCTAAAAACCCAGCAGTGAGAGAGGGACCCCGGGCATGCGGCGGTGCGCCGAGGGCATCACCCGGGTCGGCTCCTGGCCCGCGTGGTCCCCGTGCAACCCGCCGGCATTCATGGCTCCCCTTGCACCGTGGCCAAAAATCGGCTTAAACGGCCCCGATTTTGCCTGAACCTCTTTGCACGGAGAAGGGCAAAGTCACGGGAGGCTTTTGCGGAGTTTCCCGCGGTCGGGCCCGGCGCTCGCCCGGCACACGGCACGGCACGGCACAGCGGGCGCAGGGGCACGGCCATGCCAGGGGACGGACGGGGAACTGGGGAAAGAGCCGAACGTTGTTTGTTTTTACCCGTAAATTAAAAAAAGGGTTGGGGGGGCAGTGCAATTTGATGAGTTTCCGGGAACTCTAGCGCTTTCCAGCACGGGGGTTCAGTCCTTGTGTCTCCTTTCGCCTTGTTGTGCTGGCCGGCTCCTTTGTTTATACAGCCCCCGTTCGACCTTTTAAATTGCTGTTAATGTTTTAGCGTAACGAATTAGTCTCTCATCACGAATCAGGACTCGAAATAAAAAAAAAAAGCTGAAACCCCCCCCCTCCGAGGCCAACTTCCTGAAATTGGGGTCATTCTCATTTGCAAGGCAGAGAATCTGAGAACCTTAATGCAAGGAAATTTATTCAAAGGCAGAGCCCCGGCGTGATTAGGCCCTTTGTAATTATAGCTCGGAGAGATTCCACTCCAGCCTCCTGCCTCCCTCATGGATTAGCAAGTGAGTCGGAAAAATACACAGGATTTAATTAGAGGCAAATTAAAATTGGTAATGAAATAGGGGCAGTAGCAAATGGCAGGGAGTTGGAAGGGGAAAAGGGAGCCGGTATCTCTCGGGGCTGCGCCGTCTGCCTACGTGTGCGTCTCTTTATTTTACATTTAGAAATGTAAAGATGGTCGACGTAAAGAAGAAAGGGAGGGAACGGACCAAAAAGGGAGGGGGGAAGGAAGAAAGAAGGGAAGAAAGAGTTAGGCGGCTTCACCCGGCGTCTCCAAGCGAGCCGCGGCAGGGACGGCACCTCTGCTCCCGGCTCCTTCCCGACACGGCTTGTTCCTGCTCCCGCTCGGTCCCCGTCTCCCGCTGTGCCCGAGGCCCAGCCGGGTGCTCGGTTTGCAGGTCACCGCCGTGGTGGGGGGACGGCTGCTGGGCTCGTCCCTGGCTCCCTCGCTGTGCAAACCCTGCCGTGCAGACCCGCTCCCTTGGCCGCGGGCAGGCGCCTTGGCCATCGGGGACCCGCCGTCGGCCACGGCTGGTGGAAGTGGGCAACTGGCCGCCGGGCTCCGTGCTGGTCCCAAGCTGCTCCGTGTCGCCCCGCGCAGCAGCGTGCCTCGGAGCCCCGCGGCCCCCGGGGACGGTCTGCAGCGGGGGCGATGCATGGGCCGGGCTGGGCTTGGCGGTTGCCACCTCGGTGACCATCGGGTCCCGACAACCCACTGGAAATCGTGGCCGTGAGTGCCCCGCGGGGCTGCAGCGCCGGTCCCCGTCCGTGCCGCTTTGCCGGCGGGACGGCAGCACCGGGGCCGCGCCGCTGCAGCTGGCCGCCCGCTCTGCCCGCAGAACGCCGTGCGCCACAACCTGAGCCTGCACAAGTGCTTCGTGCGCGTGGAGAACGTCAAGGGCGCCGTCTGGACCGTCGACGAGCACGAGTACCAAAAGCGAAGGCCACCAAAGATGACCGGGTAGGTCCTCCGCTCCCGCTGGGGCAAAGCCCTGGTCATGTCCATGCAGCCGGCCTGGCCCTCCGGCTGCTCCCGGGAGCACACCTGGATCCAGGTGTGGCCACCAGCAGCCCCCTTCTTCCATGCCCGTGGCCCAGGCACCTGCAGCCCCCCCGGTGCTCCTCCATCCTTAAATTTCCCCGGTGCTCCCCGCTCCTCCTGTGCCTTTTCCCCCTCCCGTGCACCGTGGCGGGGCAGAGCCCGAGCCGGGGAAGGGCGGTGGGGACACGGCCGGGCGGCTGCATCCCGGACTCCGTCTGCTGCTTCCCAGCCCGGGGACCTCAGGCGCCCAGCTGCACGCCTTTCTGCTCCCTCTCTCCCGCAGGAGTCCGACTTTGGTCAAAAACATGATCTCGGGACTCGGTTACGGAGCACTTAACGCCAGTTACCAGGTAAGGATGCCGCGCGGCGCCCGCCCGCGCCGTCCCCGTGGCGCGGCTCCGGCCGTCCCCGGGCCGCCCCGCGAGCCGTGACCCGTCCCCGCCGCAGGCCGCCCTGGCGGAGAGCAGCTTCCCGCTGCTGAACAGCCCCACCATGATCAACCCGAGCTCGGCCGGCGGCGTGCTGCACGTGGGCCACGACGACGTGAGCAGCACCGTGGAGCAGGTGAACAGCAACGGCAGCAGCAGCCCGCGGCTCTCCCCGCAGCAGTACAGGTGAGCGGCGCCGCGGTTGCGGCGTTGGGGCCGCCCGCAGCGGCTCGCCGAGGCCGAAGGCTTTCCGTCGCGCGCGGCGCCTTGCCGGAGCATCTCCCGGGGCTCTGAAGCCCGGCTCCCTTCCCGCCCGCAGCCATCCCGTGCACGTGAAGGAGGAGCCGGCCGAGGCCGAAGACGACAGCAGGCCCGTCTCCCTCATGGCCACCACCAACCAGAATGTGACGATTGCCGACGACAGGGACCTGGAGGAGGAGCTGCCGGTGGAAGACTTGTCCTAAGGACGCCTTCCTCCTCCCCGAGGGGCAAGCGCTTCCCCCCCGCTGGGGACGGCGCCGCGGCTCCCGCCTCCCCAAGGTGACCTTCGGCGTTAACCTCTTCTTAAAGGCACTTCCACAAAGCAGAAGGGTTTCCTTGGCGCAACCCGTTGCTGACGGCACGTCCCTGCTCCCTCCCGCTGCCCCGTGCCGCGTCCCCGTCCCGGCGACTGACAGATTCCCGCAACGGGGGACGCGCAGAGATGCAAAAGCCCCAGAGCTGAACTTTTTCTCCCCCTGCTCCCTCGGGTAGTAACTGGTGAACGAGGATGGTAGGTCGTTTCTGTCCGAAGTTGTCCCTCCTTCCTTCCCGGCGTCCCCGGCTCCGGCACGCGAGGAAGGCGCCTGCGGCCCGGCTCGGCCGGCAGCACCGCGGTGGGTCTCGGGCCCCGTGCCGGGCTCTGCTCTGCTCGGGAAGATGCAGCTCCAGGACCCCCCCGCGCCGCCCGGACGCCCCCGGGGGAAGGCGGTGCAGGAGCCCCCCGGCGCGTCTCCTTCCCGAGGGGGTTTTGCACTAGGAGGGACCTCGAACCCTTCCCACGCGCCACCTCCCACCCGCTGGACGGCAGCTTTGGGGGAAAAAACAGCAGAAACCGGGGCGAGAGCTCTGCTGGGGTCCTCCGCCGCGCGGCCGGGCGGCGGGAGCATCCATGGGAGCATCCGCGGGAGCATCCGCGGGAGCCCGCGCTGCCGCCTCTCCCGCCGCGTCGCCGGACCGCTTGGAGACCAGAAGAGCCAACCTGCGTTTGCCATCGTCCCCGGGGCCCCCGGTGGCATTGAGGCGGTGACGGCTGGACGCCGGCAGCGCGGGCACGAGCCCGGCTGTGTCCTCGCTGTCGGAAGCGGAGGGGGCGACGGCTTTGCCGCCCCGTCCCATACTGTGAAGCGCCGGGAAGGCGGCGTGGGGCAGCGGAGGGCGGCGCGGCGGCCCGAGGGTTCGGGTTTGGGTTTGGGGAAAGGCTCCCGCGCCCGGTTCCTCCGCCGCCGTCTCCGAAGCCGTGGAAAGATCTCCAGGGCGAGTGCTGCGCGCGGTGGGCACGTCCGGTGAGCCGTCCCCACGCGGTCCCCGAGCGCCGTTGCAGCGATGCCGTCGGCGGGGGCCCGCGCTGCCCCGTCGCTCCCCAAGCAATACGCGCGCCCCGTGTGTCGGCCGCGGTCCGAGCTCTCCGTTCCCTCTTTTTTATTTCCCTTTTTTGTGCGCGTGCGTCCGGGTGGGAAGATACCAAAAGATGTCTAGAGACAGACGGTCCGTAGTTCGGGCGAACCGGTGGTATTAATGCCAAAAAGAAACGTTAATAATAACGAGAACGGCACAACCAAACACCCCTCTTCTCCCTGCTCTTCTCTTGCCTCGCTGGCGGTTTTGACGGGCCCTTTCCAGCCCCAAAAAGCCGTCGGAGCCCCGAAACCGCCCGGCTGCGGCAGCTCCCGCGGCGGCCGCCGGCGCAGCCCTCGCTAGGTGTCTCCACCGGACCCCGTTGCTCCCCGGCCGGCGCCTGCGCCTCCCGCGCCCGCCGCAGCGGGGGGGTCGCCTTGCTGCCTGGCCCCCCCTCCGCTTTTTGGGGCCGTTTCCAGCGCTTCCCTGTCCTTTCCCGCGCCGGGGAGGGGGGAGCAAGCGCCACCCTGCTGCCGCCAGCCACAGCCTGCCCCAAAATCGGCTTTCCCGGTACCAAAGACCCTTCTTAGGCCAGAGGCGTAAACCAAATCCGTTTAGACCCGCGTGTGTGCGATGCTTTATTTTGTGCAGCCCCCCCGACCCCCCCCCCGGGCGCCACCAGCCAAAGAGCGAGCGAGGCAGGAGGCTGCGGGTTTTTCCCCCCTCGCTTTGTTTCCTTTTTTTTTTTCTTTCCAGCATCTTGATTTTTTCTAAGTTATTGTTTGAAACAAGTTTACAGCTGCCGTTTGTACGCGTTGGCGGAGGCGGGCGCTGCTGCTCGCTGCCCTACGTGGCCGAAGGGGCGGCGGGGGGCCGGGGGCTGGGGTTGCCGGCGCTGCGCGTTTCGGGGGGGGGGGACGCGGTGCACCCCGGGGCGTTGCAAGCGGGGCAGGACCAGCATCGCTGCTGGGAGCGCTGGGACGGGCCCTGCACCCCCCCTGCTCCCCGGGGGCCCTTGGGCGGCAAAGAAAGGCGAAACCCAGCCCGCGCACATCCCGTCCCGTCCTGACCCAGCGCCGCGCCGGGGCTCTGCCGGCTCCGCCAGCAGCTGCCTGCCGTTCCCCAGCACTTCATCAAGGAGGGAGGAGAAGTCATCTGTTAGCGGCCGGGCAGCCAGGCGTCAGCCTTCTGCTACCAAGTTGTTCAAAACCTCAGATGAATTGCGCGCCTCCGCCTCGTGCATCCCTCTGGCGCGGGGACACATCCCTCTGGCGCGGGGACACATCCCTCCGGCGCCTCGCGCATCCCTCCGGCGCGGGCGCGCGGGGCGGGCAGGCTCCCAGCCACCGAGTTTTCTCCCTCCGCAGCCGCCTCCCAGCACCAGCTTCCCTTTATTTGGGTGCATTTGCTGTGGTTCGCGGGACCGCGTCTCCCCGGAGGGAGCCAAGCGCATCTCTCCCGGCAGCGGCCCGGAGAGGGGCTGCCTCGCGCCGTTACTGGTATCACCAGCTTTTCCCTTGTGCAACCAGACGTGCGCCGGCAAGGCCGGTGTCACGGGGACGCTGGTGGCATTGCACGGGTCCGGGGGGCCCCCGTGGCACCGCAGAGCCCTTGCTGCTCCCTGCCTCCGAGAGGCGCCCGCCGTCTTCGGTCTGCAGCCGAAAGCGGCTCGCTGACGCCCAGCGCCGCGGGAATTTCCCCGGTGCCCCTTCCCCGCGCTCGCCGGGCTGCGAGCCCCAAAAAATCAGCCCCTCCGAGCCCCCTCGCCTTGCCTCCCCCGCGCTCCCCGAGCTTGTGTTCAGCAGCGGTACGGCCCCCCATTGCATCGCATCAGGTTGGGCAAAGCCAGCGGGGCCGGGACGCGGCTCCCCCCCCCCGGGGTTATTTTTCAGGCTTTTGCAGAGGTACGGAGAGCCCCCAACCCCCCCCGCTCGCCGGGGCGGCGCTGAGCCCCGTCCCGCACCCCTGTGCTCCCACGCCTCGCTAGCCGCCATCCTGGCTCAGAAGAGCACCCTATATATATATATTATATATATAAAATAAATATATAAATATAAAGGAGGGTTTTTTGTTCTTTTTTAACACGTGCGCAGGGTTGGGCAGCCACGTGGCTCCAAGCTGTCCTGTCGCCCCCCTTCCCCGGCCGCTCCCCGGTGCGATACTCAGGGGTAAACCCGCTTCAGCCTCCCCCCTCCGGCCCGGGCTGCGGTCGCGGGGCTGCGTCGGCGCCGGCTCCGGCGCCCGGGGGGGTCTTTCCTGCCGGTTTTGCAGCGGGGGCAATCCTGCGTCCGTTACCTCAAACGCGCCCGGTGAGGGGGCGAGGGCCGGGGGGAAGGACCAAACGCAGCGTGCGGCAGAATTGTACGTCTGTATATATGGAGATATATATATACTGGTTTGAACCCCCCAGCGCGAGTTGTTCTTCGGGGAGCCTTTCGGCCTCGCTCGCTGTTGCTTTTCCCCCTCGCGGCATCGCTGCGAGCGGGGGCCCGGGAAGCGCAGGGCACCTCTGCGAGTGCAGGCGTTTTTCTGGTATCTCATGGACGTCCTGAAGGAATCGCTCAGTTTTCCGCATTGTCCTGTTTTTTTGTTTTTTCCCCCTTTTTCGATGACGAGGAGGAGGTTCTTGCAGAAGAGCTGGTATCGGCAGAGCCGGGGCCGGGCAGCGGTGCCGGGCGGGAGCGGGGTCCCGGGCAGAGCTGCCGGGGGGAGCAGCAGCCGGAAAGGAATTGAATTAAACCAAAGGGTTTCTTTGCTTTGTTTACACGACCGTCCAGTGTCGCCGGTTACGAGAAAGTTCCTATATCTAGGTTTTTGTCCTGGAAGTTAGAGACGGGCCAGGCTTGGGGGGAGTCACGTCCCGGCCCCGGCGCGAGGGCAGCCCGAGCCGCCGAAAGCCGCGCGCTGCCCCGGATCGCCGGCGGGTCCCTTCCCGGGGGAGCGGGGGCAGGAGCTGGCCGCCACTTTTTATTTTTCCCCCTTTCTTTTTTCTCCTCTCGTTTTATTTCCCCCTCGGTGGCGGCCGGGGCCGGGGCGCGAGGAGGCCGGAGGCCGGCGCGGGCGGCGAGGCCGACGCGCCCCGGCTCTGCCGCCGCCGCGTCCCGCGCACCGTGTAAAGGAGATAGCGTTGCTGTGTATTTGTACTCTGACCTTCCGTGTGTCTGCTTTGGCAGACGGTAAACCCTTGTACAGTAGGTCTAGCTGCATGTAATCTGTATGGACAATGGCATTATAAAATGCAATAAAATAAATTACCTATCACGCTGCTGTGCTGGCTGTTCTTACGGTTGTTGAGAAATCCTGTATTTTCAGTCCTCCCAGGCTCCGCAGCCCCGAGGGAGCCGTGTTCCCTGGTCGTCCAGGGGAGAGAAGCGGCTTGCTCTGGTCGCTCAGCGCCGGGGCGGCTTTAGGGTTATGTTGCTCCTTGTAACTGAGGTCCCTCCCCAGGCCGGAAAGCTGGTTCTTCCCGGCGCTGCCGGATGCACCTGGGAGAGCAGCTAAAGCACCTGCGTGCGGCTGGGGAGCGCTGGGCTGGCCGCTCTCGCGGCATCGCTTGGTGCCCGGCGGGCTTGCTGGTGCTGCTGGCGGCATCGCGCCTGCACGCCGCGGCCCCGGGGGCAAGGAGCTGCACGGCCCTGGGTGCAAGGAGCTGCACAGCCCTGGGTGCAAGGAGCTGCACAGTCCTGGGTGCAAGGAGCTGTACGGTCTCGGGGGCAAGGAGCTGGCCCGTTCAGGGCCACGCAGGCGGTCGAGGACAAGATGGGAATAAGGCCCAGGCGCTCGGGGTCCGTCTCCGGTGCTGTTTCCCCGCGGTGACGTCCCCTTTGCCGCCAGCCGCTCCCCAGCCAGGCTGAGCCTGTTCAATGCTGGGGATGTCCTCAGGGCCGGCCCCCCTCCCTCATCCCCGAAACCCGGGAGCGCCCGGCTCGGGGTGCTCGTACGGACACAGGCGGGATGCGGGAGCGTGCCGGCAGGGGCGGGGAGCCTGCCTGGGCTGAGAAGCCGTCGCTGCCCTCCCCAGGAAGCCCTCGGAATACGCTTGAAAAGCAAGACTGAAAAATAAATCCCTTCTGGAGATTTGACTACAAAAATATCTTACTAGACCTCTAGTTTGGTCTCCGCCATGGATGTGCTGGTTCCCGGGCAGAGCCGTGCCAGCGTCCCGCGGGGGCCCCGGCCTGTGCTGCGGGTGCCAGCAGCCTGCCCGGGACGGGATGGGATGGGACAGGAAGGGATGGGATGGGATGGGATAGGACAGGATGGGATGGGATGGGTGGGAAAAAGCCCCTGGAAAGCTGCAGTGGCAGCTCAGGCAGGAGCATCCCTCCTCCTCTTCCTCCTCTTCCTCCCCCCACACACCGAATAGCCCCTGCTCATCCTGCTGATACGGAGAAGGGTTTTCCAAACTCCAAAGGTGAGTTGCTGGATGTTTATTGGAAGTTCCTTGCTGTAGATCTGTCTGTATAAAAAGTGATGATAATAAATTAGTAAGTAAGTAAGATGACTTTTGCCACTGCCGTTGGGGAATTTTTCTCCTATCCCAGTCATTTTTTTTTTTCTTCTTCTTAAGTCTAGTTCTGCAGCGAAGCATCCTCATCGGCATGGGAGCGTGTTTAATACACGAATGTACTTGTTCTTCTGAGGCCTCCTAATTCAGCAGTGACGGCAGAGGCCCCTCGCCAGCCGCCCCAGCTGCAGCGGCCCGGAACAGACCCGGCGGAGGAACCGGCCTCGCCACCGGCACAGTTTGCCTGAAGACCCGCGGCGTCTCCCGGCTGTGTCTCCCGGCTCCACGTCCCAGCCAGGAGAAGGCCGGGGGGGGCCGGGACCGGGGAGGGGGCTTGGCCGCCGGCAGCACGTCCCCGGGCGGCCCGCAGCCCCCTTGCAGCCCCCTTGCAGCCCCGCGGAGCGGCTCGCTCCCATCTGCGCGCGGCCCCTGCCAACAGTAATAGACTGTTATATCCCCTTCCCTCCGCCGCTCCGTCCCGGCCAAACCGCCTTAATCTTTTTTCCAGTGGCCTTTTTCCAGGGCTCGCAGAGCTGCAGCCAGCTCACCGGTGTCCTCCCAGGGCGCCGAGCCCCCCTCGGCCAGGACCCCCCCCGCCGCCCCTCCGGGAGCTGCCGGCCCCGAGCAGCACCCGGGGTGCCGGGGCCCCGCTCGGGCTCTGCCGGCTCCCGCGGCCGAGGGCGGGCGCAGGGCTCCGCCGTGCAGCGTGGCGAGTAGGGGAGCGTGCGGCCGTGATGGATTTAACACTTGGAGAAAGAGCTTTTAACTGTTAAACCATCAGCTTTTTTCCTTTCTCCCCCAACCCCCTTTTTCTCTTTTGCTGCCGACATGAAAGCTTTCTTGGTTTGATTGCTAAACCAGTACGGAGCTGAGCAAAGAGACTGGGCCCCCCTCCGCCAACTCCGTCCCTCCGCTCCCGCCTGGATCTGGAGCGACTCCGGGCACTAACGAAACAGCGGCAGGAGGCACCGAGCCCTCTCCTTCCTGCCTGGGTGCTCCTCGTCCCCCCTGGACGCTCACGAGGCCGCGTCCCGGGGGATGCTGCATCCCTGTGGATGCCACATCCCGGCAGATGCTGCATCCTGGAGGATGCTGCATCCCGGCGGACACCGCACTCCCCTCCTGCCAGGCCGACGCTTCGCACCAAATCCGCAGGCTCCCTCCGGGGAGTCGCTGCCCGGTGCAGCCGCCTCCGGGAGGCTCATTTCCCGGGAGCACCGTCGCTCCCTGCGAGTTCACATCCAGGCGCAGGGTGATTCCTCGCGGATGGCTGCTGAGCACGGCAGGACGCTCGGCCTCCGCTTGCCTTGGCACTTGCAGACGGCGCTGAAGACACGCGTCCATGCAGACGGGCGCTTGCACCGCTGCGGGAGGCCCCGGGCGGCGAGCGGGACACGCGGCGTGCGGGCTGCAGGCTGAGGCATCACACAGTTAAAAAGCACAGGGAAAGCAGGGCGCGTTGGGGGTTTACTGAGCATTCAGGAATTGCAAACACCGCGGTGAGGACAGGCTGGGGCTGAAGGGTCGCGGCGCTGTTTCGCTCTCCTCCCCGCGCTGCCAGTGCCTTGGGGGCCGCCGGTTTATTTTGCCGCCCGCCCTGAGGAGCAGCTCCGCCACGGCCGTGCTCCTGCTTTGCTCCGCGCTGGGGTCGGCATCGGCTCCCGTGCTCCCAGGGAAGCCGAGGGCTGCTTCCTCCGGCGAGCGGCACATGCCCGTCCAGAGCTTGCAGTCACCGCTGATGGATACGATAGAGGGGATTTGCTATAAGCACAGACCGAGAATACACTTTGAATGCACAGCACTGATTTTTTTTCCTCCCTGCCGCTCGGCAGCAGTGCAGTCCCTGTGCGGGGGGGAACAGGGCCAATTCAGCGCCGCGGCACGTCGGGGCCGCTTCGCCGGGGGGGCGGCAGGGGCTGGGCTGGGCTGCTCGGGCGAGAACCGCGGGGAAGGGTAGTTGCGGCTTCAGCAACCGGGAAGAGGCCGCCCCGCGGAAGGCGTAGCGTGAGACGGCGGGACGCAACGCCTCCGTGCACCACCCCACCCTCCCCGGCGGCCGCAGCGCTTGCAGCTCCGCGCAGAAACCCACGAACCGGCGCGCGGCCCGGCGCGGGGACAAGGCGGGTTTGTCGGGGTTTTTGAGCGGCGCCGGAGGAGCCTCGGAGCCGGCTCTTCCCGAAGCAGCCCTTGCCCCCAGCGGGAGCCGGGCATCCGAACCCGCTGTCCGAGACCCCAGCGACGGGCGCCAGTGCAGACGTGGCCGGGGAAGCACCGCCGGCCCTGGGCGCCCCGCGGGAGCAGGACCACCAAACGGATGGGCGTCTTTGTGCCTCAGTTTCCCCATATCCCCCCTCGCAGAGCCCACCGGCTCCGCACAGCGCTGCCGCCCCCCCGGGTACCGCGACACCACGGCGAGCCCCCGGGGAGGGAGGGGGGAAGTCTTTAATTTTTCCATCTTCAAAGGATGAATGTTCATGGGGCCCTGGGTTTTTTTTCAAATGTCCATTTCCTTTTTTTTTATTATTATTATTTACAGAAATAGCTCGTGACTCATCAAAATCTTTCAGCAGAAAATACGAAACAGTGGGGTCATTCAGCGAGAACCCGGCGAGCGAGCTCCCGCCTCCCCCCCCAGCCGACGGGGCCGAGCAGCTTATTTTGCTTAGCGATTTTTCGTGTGCGCCCGGCGGCGGGCGACGATGCTCGGCGCATCGGGGGTTATGGCTCGGACCCTAAGCAAACACGGCACCGTCTGCGCGGCCCAGCGCCGCGCCGAGGCACGGCCCAAGCGCGCGGCCCCATTCGGGGCAGGTTAACCGCGCCGGGCGGCCGGGGGGGTTGTTGTTTTCGCATTGCATGCATTTGCTCCTTATTTAGTTGTTTTTTTCTTTCGAAACGGCACAGAGTTCACCCCGGGAGAGAGGCCGGGAAAGTTGCAAAACCCCACTTGGAGCTGCAAAGTCGCGGTTCAGCGCCGAGGTCCTCGCCGCGGTTGGGGGGGGGGGAGTTTCCACCCCCGAGCCCAGAGGAAAAGGGTCGATGGAAGCTTTAGGGGGACGATCGTAAAAAGCAGCGCAGGGAGGCACAAATCCTGCCAAGGCCCAGCGCCAGGACGTCTTGAACGACTGCGGCCGGTCGCGTGGTCGTGCAGCCCCGCTGCGTCCCGGCCACGGCTCCGACGGGCCCTTGCGGAGAGCCGGGGAGGCCGGCACGGGTCGGCCCCGAGGGCGGAGGGGGTCGGGTACTGCCGGGCGCGGCGGCACGGCGACGGGGTGCCGGACTCCCCCAGGGCCTTGCTGCAAGCTCGGTGCAGCCCTGGGATCTCGCAACGGCTCCCGGTCACCTGGAGCCCTGGCCACATCCTCATGGCAGCGTCCCGGGGGACTTCCACCCCGCCAGCCCCGCGCGCTGCAGAGGGAGGCCATGGCCACTGGTTTAGATCCCGACTGAGCCCCGTGTAACCCGCAGCGGACGCAGCCCCCTTTCGCAACCTTTGCAATACTGGATGATCAGAAAGCAGCAAAACGCCGCGGCGTTAAAAACCAGCCTTCAAGACGTGCCCCCGCGGCCTGTGCACGAGGACGGGGCCCCGAGGGGACCCGCGGGGACACAGGGTGGGAGCGACTGCGGCGAGTCCCAGCTCGGCTCGCGGTGTGGGTACCGCGCTGAAGAAGGGGCGCTGCAAACCTCCCGGCACCTCCCGCCCGCGCCCCCCGAGCGCTGCCCCGGGGAATCCCACCTCCAACTCTATGTACCAATAAAGGGAAACTGAGGCATGGAGCGGGACCCCCAGCGATGACAGCCCGCGGAGCGGCGCCCCTCGGCGAGGCCGGGCGGGAGC
>PTFA01000104.1:1695465-1713890 GCA_003342895.1 Casuarius casuarius | reverse complement strand
GTGTGTGCAGCTGTGTGTGTGCGTGCACAGCTGGGGGTGTGCGTGCGTGGCTGTGTATGTGCATGGCTGGGTGTGCGTGCACAGCTGGGGGTGTGCGCGTGTGGCTGTGTGCGTGCACAGCTGGGTGTGTGTGCATGGCTCTGTGTGTGTGTGCGCGTGCACAGCTGGGTGCGTGTGCATGGCTGGGTGTGCGTGCACGGCAGGCGTGTGCCTGTGCGTGTGTCCGGGAGCGCTCGACGTGTGCGTGCATGCGTGGCCATGTGTGTCGCGCGTGCCTGGCCCTGGGGGCGCGCGGGGGGCTCTGCGTGCGCGCGGCCGACGCAGCCCGGCCGGGGGGAGTTGGCAGCACAAACTTTGCAGCAGTTTCTGTAACTTTGCCAAACGCGCAGCCACGCTTGCATGGGCCGGATAAAACTGTTTCAGGGGGGCCCAGAGTGCTGCGAGGGGGCCGGGGACTGGTGTGGGGTGCCGGACCCCCCGGGGGGCCGGGGCGGCGGGGCTCAGCGGCTCCCTTGGGGCAGCATGGAGAAGGGAATGGAAAAGTTCTTGGGGGGGTCCTGGGTTTCTTCTCCCCCCTGGGGCAAAGCTGAGTGCCGTGGCAGCCTGCGAGCCCTCCCGAGGGCGGCGGGGGTGCGTGCACGTGTGTGCACATGCGTGTGCGTGTGTGTGTGTGCACGCGTGTGCACGGCTCGCGGGGAGCCCCAGCAGCTCGCCAGCCCGCTGAGGGGGACGCTGCACCGCCGGGTCCGCAGCGCGGGGGATTTCACCGTTGTCTCGTGGCAGCGATTCCCATCACGGTTCCCACACAGGGGTGACGTTAAAGCCCGATGGTGGGAGGAAAAACGCCCGGGTGGGAAGCTGAGCGCGGGAGGCAAAGCCCCTTGTCGCGCCAGCTGCCAGACCGGACCCAAAAGGGGCCAGATTCACCCCGGGAGCGGCTCCGGCTGCTCCAGCCCGCTTTGCGAGAGGCCCCTCGCGGCGGGCCGAGCCGGCAGCAGCGGTGCCGCGCGGCTGCCGGGCATCCGAGCGCAGGGAAGGAGCGCGGCGCGGCTGGAGCGCTCCGCTGTTGGCTTTGGCCCGGAGCGTGGCTGGGCCTGGGTTTCGGAGAATACATCCTCTTGTTCTCTTCCCCCTGCTTTTCCAGCTGGATGCGGCAGGCTCCGCTTCCCGGGCCGAGCTCTTCCGCCGCTCTGTGCCGCGAGCGTGGCTGCCGGAGCTGGAGCCGCCGGAGGAGCCGTGCGCTGCTCCCTCTCCCTCGGGTTCCCGCGGTTCCCTTTCCTCCCCCTCCAGGTGGAAAACGGCGAGCCGTTAATACAGGGATCTGGTGCAGAGAGTTTTTTGCACGGGAAGCTTGTGCGCTAGCTAGCGTATTTTATTTTAAAAAGCAATTTAGGAATGTATTAAGCGCGGAGGAGAAGCGGCCTCGTGACTTTTGCACGTTCCTGGCCGCCCGAGGAGGTGCGTGGACGAAGTGCCCCGAGCGCGCTAAGGCCCTGAGCGGGGCTCCTGGCTGCTCCGGCCGCGGGGCTGCTGCCTTCCTGCCGGCTCCCGCGCGGCAGCGGGAACAACGCGCCGTGAAATTAAAAGCACATGGGAATTGGAGGCCCGTTTGGAAAGCGAGCAGGGCAGCAGGCCTGCGGCTCCCGGGGGCAGTTTTGCTCGCGCCGAAGCTCGCTCCGCTTTTGCTGCTGCGGGAAACGTGCGCCGGGACCCTCGGGGCCGTGGTTGCAGCGGGGAGAGGCCGAGCCGGGGGGTCCCGGGACACCCTCGCTTCCTACTCCCCCGAGCTCCGGGGGCCACGATTTTGCGCGGAGGGGAAATCCCTGCCCTGCCTCGTCCAACAAAAGGGCTCCCGAGAGCAGCTCTCAGCCTGCGTGTCCTGAGCTTTTCATCCGTACTCGCGTTGCTTTTTTTCTTTTTTTTCCCCTCGCCGAGCGATGAATGGACACGGTCCGTGTGCTATTCCATGCTTGTTTGGCCTCGTGACATTTCCATGCAAAAGCATTATCTCTTGGGCAATTTCCAGGGACTCTGTCACGCAGAGCTCAGCCTGGGAATTTCTCCTTGAATCCCTTTCAGATGCCGCTGTGAATTAGGCCGGATAATTCGGTAACGCTGAGCCGGTAAAGAGGCAAACTGAGGCGTTTGGCGAGAGCGCTTTGGCCAAAGTCAGCGCGGGACGGCTGGGCGCGTTGCAAACCGAAGCCTTGAACAGCCGCAGGTAGCTCCTAGCAGGGCCTCGGGGAAAAGAGGCAGTTGTTTGCCTACGTGTCATGTTTGGGCTGTAGTTATCTGCTGGAGAAATCAAAAGAAAATGGGAGAAAAAACAGAAAACCCTTTGGTTTGTGGGATTCTTTATTAATATTATATATTTACTTCGCAGGGAGGAAGAGGAGGGGGAGTGGAGCTGGCGCAAGAGGGGTTTTCATTGCGGGGAGCAAACTGTCGTAAAGGCGTTGGGGGCAGATCCCCCCCGGGAGCAGAGGTTTTCCGTCGAGTTTTGCTCGCCTCGTTCCCGCCCGTCCTGCCGAGCATCGCTGGGCCTGCGCCGTGCTCGGCCGTGTTGCAGACGCCGGCCCGGAGCGGCCGGGGGGCTTTGCTCCCCCCTTTCCCAGGGGAGGCCTCGGAGCCGCACCGATGCCGTGCGGGAGCTCGGGTTGGCCAAGGATGCTGGGCCGGAGCCGGCTCTTGTCGCGGGACACCAGGGCCGCGTTTCCCTGCAAGAGGCAAAGGCGGCCGCCTCCGCGCACACGTGCAACCGTTACCTGCGCTCGGCCGGCAGGTCGGGCGGCGTGACTCGAGCGTGAGTCTGCGCCCTGCCCTGCCCTGGAAAGTGAAAGAAATAAGGTCAGCCCTCCCTAAAATCAAAATAAAAGCATCTTCGCACGGCTTTAAATGAGCCTGGTTGCAGGTCTGCGTGCGGACAGCCCAGAAGTGCAAAGGAAAGGCAAAAAAAAGCCCCAAAAGAAACAGTCTTTTTACTTTTTTACTCCAGATTAACAGGAAAACTTTCGGCACCAAAAGATTCATTTCCGTTCTTTTTTCTTCCTCAGTTTCTCGGCTGCTTGTGAAAAAGCTGCATTTGTTTTTGCATTTTTTTCCTACTTTTTCCTTTAAACAAAGAAATGCCTAACGAGAAAAGAGGCAGATTTCTGGCTTTTTTCAAATGTTTCAGCTTTTGAGCAAAACAAACCAGGCCCTTCGGGGCTCCGCTTTTCGGCACCCGAGCGTCCCGTTCCCGCCCCAGCTTCTAATTGAATTTCCTTGGAAGGCGCCTGCCTGGAGTCTATTAGTTGCAGAAACCCCAACTGTCCTCTTGGCGTTTTCTGTAGTTTCTCTGACTTTTCCCAGAACCCCGCCTTGCTCGGAGCGCGGCCCCTTCCGCTGGGTGAACCCACGAAGCTGCGCTGCCCCGGGGCTCCTGGGCTCGGCTCGCGAGCGGAGCGGCTCCGGGTTAAGCCCCATGGGTGTCTGGCTTTGCACCAGCTGTTTGCAACCGCTCTGCTACCCGCGGGGTGGGCAGGGGTGGAAATGAGCTGGTGGACCCGCTCCGTGCTGCGGCCACCTCAGCCGGCTCCGGGTAGACAACCTGGCTGGAGAGGGACCTTCTCCCTCCTCTCCTCCCGGCTCGGAGCAGGGGTAGATCCGGTGCCGCTGCCATCCCCAGGCACGCGGGTGGCTCCAAGCTGCTGATCCGGCTGGTTTCCCGGCAGGGCAGGCTGTGCCGCCCGGGGCGGGAAGGTGTTCACCCAGTTTGGCCGCTTTCGGCTCCCCGGGCTGGGCTCCTGATGCAAGGCGGCAGCAGATTTGCATCGAAAGGAAGCGGGTCGGCTCGCTGACTCGGTGAGCAATTACTCACTCCACCCTCATGGCTTCATCCTTGGACGGCCTCGCAGTCGTTAGTTCATGGAGCAGGCATGCTGCTGCCCGGCGAGCCGTGCCCCGACCTCCTCGGAACAGCTTGTTTTCACGTCACCCCAACCCAGTTTAGGACGACCTGCACTATGGGCCCGAACTCCGGGTATCCGTGCTAAGAGCAAATCCCGAGCCTGCGAGTAGCCTTCCTCAGCTGGAAGGGTTGAGCACCAGGGCTGCAAAGTTTTGGGCTCCATCGCCTTGGACAGATCCCCTTTACGTGTCTCAGCCTCCCTGCTAGGATGAGCGGCGAGAAGGCTCTGCTTCGCGGCGGCTTAGAGCTGTGCTTGTGCTAATGTAAAATATATCAAGGCCAGGTAACGTGTGATGGGCACTGGCTTAAAACTGTAAGCTGGCTCGATCTCGGGATGAAAGGTGCCCTATAAGTGCAAATTATTAGTCTTGTTAATAATGATGTCCACCAGCTCACATTTATCTACTCCTCAATTAACTTTTTTTAAGGACTCTTAGCAGGTTAGAGAGACACAAATTTTCCCTGGCAGAACCTGTGCTGGTTTGACCCTGTAAGGTTAGGCAATTACTGTACTGGCATGGTCCTTAATTAGACTCTCCATAATTTTCCCCAGCACGGCGGTGTGGCTCGTTGCTCTGTAATTCCCAGAATCTCCTTGGATCCGATAGGCATCACGGCAGCAGCTTTCCAAGCTTCAAGGATAATTGCGTGTCCTTAAGGATGCTTTGCACGATGCAGGACAGCCTCCCACAGCCTTCCTCCACGGCAGTCTCCGCCCGGTACGAGGGTTTTATGTCTCTGTGGCCTGCAAGGTGTGTTAGGCTGCTCCAGAGAGGCTCCGAGCCTGGGTGGTGGTCCGTGGAGTCAATGAAAGTTGACTCAGCCCCGGATGGGCTGTTTGGGCCTTTGTTCTTATCCGGCGTGCCGATCAGCGCGTGACTCCGCAGCGTGTTTGGGACGCTATACGTTGCTCCGTAATCATCTCTAGGCAGTCACCGGGGCTGACTCCCAGGGGTGGGTTGGCCTAGCAGCTAGGGCGCAGGAAACTAGGTCTTACTGGTTCTGCTACATCTATTTTGTGTCCTGGGGCAAGTCGCGTTGTCCTGTGTCGTACAGTTCAGGCTGAGTGCTTTTTGGCATAGAGCTTGCTTCTTCCCTCATGTCTGCAGCACGTGAGGAACCTGAATGCCACCTTGGTGCACGTATGTTAACCATATTCTTGCTGCCTAAGAAAGTTCCCCGTCGTTGCCTGCAAGGACGGAGGTGCACGCTTCTCTCGTCCTCTTAAATAGTACAAAACCTCATGGCTCCGTGAGGAGCCGGCAGCTTTACGGGTGCAAGGGAGAGCAGTGCCTTTCTGCTCTTTCCAGCAGGCTCGAGGCTCCTGCCGTGGGGTTTGGCTTCACCGCCGAGACCTGCCGGTGGGTTGTGGCACCACCGCGTAGACCGTGGGGCTCGCTAGGACTTGCGCAGCAATCAGCACCGACCCGATGCAGCAGTCTGTGCTTGGACTTTGCCTCCGGGGAGCTATTTCAGCCTAAAGCAAACGGCTGCTTTTTGTAGTGAAGGTTCATCCACGTAGACCCCGGTGAGATCACGCTACCGTGCTGAAGCTGGGGATAGGGCTGGTGTCGTCCGGGCAGTGACTTTTCCTATCTTCCTGCAGTCCCTTCTCGGGGGCTATCCAAGCAGGCCGATGGCTGAGCCCTCGCGCGGCCCCGTGCCTGGCTCAGCAGCCGTGGTTTGACGGTTTTCCTCTCTTTTGGAGGCGGCAGGTTATTCCTCGCCACCCTGGCGTCCTCGCCGGGAGCTGTCGGGTAGGAGCAGCTCTTCCACGAGGGCTTTGGGGGTGGCTTCACCTCCTTCATGGGGGCCGTGGGGGTTGGCGAGGCTCCTCCAGGGCATCGGCGTTGCAGCGATGGGGTCTGCAGCGAGGTCCAGGCACAGTCTGTGCCCAAACCTTCCTTGGAGTCGGGATTTTGTCGCGGGAAGAGGTGTTCGTCCCGGCTCCAGTGCACTTTCCTCCAGGGTCAAACGTCGCTGGCTCCGTCGCCATCCTGGCCGTAAGCGAAGGGGCAGAAATAGCGCGTTGGATGGGATGTGCTATTCCTCCCTGCAGCCGGGGAACCGCGGCCAAGACATCGTTACGTTTGTCCGTGCCTGGGGTTTTTGTGCCTCCTCCTGCACCAGGTGCTGTGAACCTCCCTTGGACCCCGGAGAACGGGCCGGATAGACGCTGGTCCTGTCTGGCCAGCCCTAAATTCCTCTCCGCCTACCCACCCAATCGCTATAAATAACAAATAATAACAACTCCGAAGCTGGCGAGCTATTTGGGGTTTTGTGGGGTTTTTTTTGCTTTGTTTTGCTTTTTGCGTTTAGGAAGTCACTTTTCATAGAAACCAATGTTTTTGACCAGATTCCTCATTGTCCCAGAACTGGAATGTTTCACAAAGCCTGGCCCAGGTGAGCGGGGAGACGCTGGGGTAAGCGCTTTCCGCGGGATGGCGGAGGGGCCGAGCCTGGGAAGCAAAGCTGTTCGACGCGTCCAGGACTTGCTCGGGAGCTCTGCGACTTCTGGGCATTGCTCTTCCTTCCCCTCCCTCCCGCCTTCCTTCCTTTCTCTGAATATCGCTGAATCCAAAATGCTTTGGTGCATTAATTTCAGACTGAATGTAAATAAGCCGGTTGGATTTCTCCCAGTTGAGCAAACTTTCAACCCAGAATTTTGCTCTTCTCTCCTCCAGTCTGGCTCATGGGATTGGAAGCATTTGCTTCAGCGCTGTCTTTTCGGCACTTGAAACCACTTAATCAAGCTCTAAAATATCCCTCGAATAGGTCGGGCAACCACCTGACTGGGCCAGGCCGCGTATGTGGGGAAACGGAGAGAGATTACACACTCGTTTTATCTGCATAAAAGAGATTAGAAAGCTCCCAAACTAAATATTGCTGCAAGGTGGCGTGTTGTTAATGGCAAACGCCTCGCTAGACTGTCTGTGTTTGTGTCTCCATCTGACGTTATCTCTTCCCTGCCCAGCCATTCCGGAGGGATTAAAGGGAGAGAAGGAGGGAGGCGAGGGGCTCCCCGAGCTCCGGCAGGTCGGCAGGAGACGCAGCCCGCAGGGTGAGGTTGGGATGCTCGTCGGCTCCAGGAGAGCTCAGATGCGGATCCAGATGTGCCGAGACCCTTCTGCCTCCCCACTGGACCGGGTTGACCATGACCTCATCCAAAGCAGCCTGGCACAGAGATGGGATTTGCTTCAGAGCTCGGAAGCCCAAACGTGTCTTAGCTCGGGCACGTTCCTCTCCGGTGCGGTCATCGGGACACGCGCCGGGTCCATGCGGCCTCTGTCCGTCGCCTGGTGCGAGATTTCTTGCTTTTTCCTCTGTAGCCGAAGGTACCGCGGGGCCAGAGGAGGCACTGACTGATCCGAGGTCCACACCTGGAAGGGTTTGACCCATCCGTGTGGCTCCGGTTTTGCAACTTTCCGGACCCTCAGCCGGGGGCCAGCTGCGGGAAGGTGCCCGTGGCCACCCGGGCTCGCGCCGGGGCCGGGCGCCTGGTTAGCTGAGCTCATGCTGACTGCGGTTTATGCCCTGTTTACACTTGCCGTGAAACTCTGCCCGGCCCGGCTCGGCCCGGCCGCTTGCTGGCCACCGGCTGCTGACGCGGTGCAATTCCCTTCTGTTTGCCCAGCGCCCGGGAGATGGGTCAGCTCGATCCTGCAAGCTAGTCATGAGTCAAGCGCGCCTCTCACCCACCCAGCCCACGCAGGCTCTTATCCTGCTCCGCACAAAGTTTGCTTGCTGCTCCGGTGCACTTTTTGACTTTGTAATTGGGCAGAATAGTCAGAAAACGTGACCCGCGTGCAGCTCCCGGGCTTGGCGACCCGGGCAGGAGCTCCGCGTCTATCGGCTTCCCTCAGCTCTGGTACCTTAAGGCAGTGCCGTGATGTACCCAGGCCTGACATACTATTTTTAAGTACTTCATTATCTCTGTCCTCATAAACAAAACAGCCGTGTCAACGTCCCCCTGCAGCATCACCGGCCGTTTCTCCCCGTGCTTTGCGAAAGCCCGTGCAGGCGCCGGGGTGAGCTGCTGCTGGGCATCCTCGAGCCCCCCGGGGAGGACGGGGGGCGGTTTCTGCCGGGGAGCAGCAGTGTAGGAAACGACCTCCCTGGACTCTCCTCCCGGAGGGGACCGGCAGCATCTGACCGCCGTCCTGGCCATGAGGCCCTCAGGTAAGGAACGGGGAGGGGAGATGGCGTTTCAGTGAATAACGCTCCCGAAAGGGCTTTTTGGCTGGGAAACGGGGAGCAGAGACCCGACCCCCTTCCAGGCTGAGTTGTCTCAGTGCCGCGGTGCTGGCTGCATTTCAGGTGCCGGGACCCAGAGGGATGAGGCCACGGACACTGTGAAGGACCAGCTTGCCCGAATTTCTCCCCCGTCTATTTTTGCCCTGTGCTGGCCGGCTCGTTGCCGTGGGAGTTGGTTTAATTGCAGCTTCCTCCCCGCGTCGCTGCGGTCGCGTGCGAGACCTCTTGCTGCGCGGCGTAATTGCACGGCTGAAGCGGACGTGGCAGCCGCGGAGCTCGTCGCAGCAGCGTCCGGGCGCCCGATCTGCAGCGACGCTGCCTGCCGCGCGCTAGCACCCGCCGCCTCGGGTCCGAACGCCGCTCCTGCCTCCCAGGGCTCTGTGTCCAAACAGACGGTCTTTGTCCCCAATCTGCCTGGGCCTGGGCACGGGGACGGCGAGGGACGCGGCCGAGGCTGCGCGGAGCCGAGGCTCCCAAGGGCCACGAGAGGGGTCTGGCGACCCGTGGGGCAGCCGGGCTGCTCGGCGCAAGCCCTGAGTCCTTGCTGTTGGTGTTCCCTGTTGCTTTTTAATTATTTTTGATTTTTTTTTTGCATCCGTTGCAGCAGGAGCCCGGGGGATGCCGATGCGCGGCGGCGCGGTCCCGTTCCTGCCCGGCGGCTCAGGAACGCGCCCTCCGCTCGCTCCGTGCCGGTCCCGACTTGGGACCGTGTCCAAAGCTACCAACCCGTCAGGTTTTCACGTCTGGCTTTAACAGGCTTTCGAGCAGGCGCTGGCTGAGCTCCGCGGCTCTGACGCAGGCCGGTCCAGGTTGGGGCATGACTGAGCCCTGGGAGAAGGCTGCGATTCGGCCGCGTGCGGTTGTTATTCACCTATATACCACACCTATGTGCAAACGCCTATAGGTAGGGCACAGCCTGCTCTTCTCCTCTCTGGTTTGCTCTGGGTGTTCGGAGGAGCACGGCGAGGAGGTCTCTGCCCTCCTTCCTGGGGTTCGTGTGCTCCCCCTCCGCTCGGGTCTGGAGCCAGCAGCTCTGCGCGAAATTCAGCCGGAGCTGCTGAGTTTCCGTCGGCTTGGCCGCAGCATCGCCCCGCCTGTGGGACGTCCCGCGGGGAGCGGGCTGCCGCGAGCGCGGCTCCGCTCTGCACGGTTTCCCAGGAAAGGGCGACCGACTTGTCCTGGGCCGGGTGACTTTTGCACCGGCGAGGAACCGTGCGTTCGCTCTGCAAAGGAGCTTTAAAAACAAACCAAAGCCAGAGGGCGATTATTTCTTTCCTACCGAGCTGCATCGCTCGCTTCCATAAGGGGTTTTTTGTCTTAGCGTGGAAACCGTAAACCAGGCCAAGTTTTCTGGGACTCGGCGAAGCGAGCAGACTGCTAACCCCTTCGCAGCCGCCGGGGCGGGTTTTCCTCCCTCGCGCGCCCCGCGCGGAGCCGGAGCTGGGGCTGGGATGGGGGCGGCGCCGTGGGGAAACCGAGGCAGAGGGGGGCACCTTGCCCGGCAGCTCCCGGCCTCGCTTTGCCCCCCCGGGGCGGCCCGCAGCCCCCGTTGCAGCCGCTGTAATTGCACGCGGAGGGCCGTCCGCCTCCCGCCCCGAGGAGCTCTCGTTAGCCCGAGCGTAACGAAGCGCCGGGGCCGCTCGCTGCCCCCCCGCTGCCCTCGCCTGCCTCCGTGTAGGACCTCTTGTTATAGCCGGGGAAATTATGGGTGGTTGGGCTCCCGGCCGGCTCCCAAGGTATAATTTAGTTTATATAAAGTGCGGTCCAGCCCCTGTTTGCAAACCGACGCTATTCTGGGAGCGGCGGGCAGAGGGAGGGGGCTCGCGGCCCCGGCGCGGCAGCACTGCCCTCTCCTCCCTGCCCGAGTTTTGCTAGGGGATGTGCGAAATTGGGGGTTTTCCCCCCAAACCGTGGTGGGGAGCAGAGGGCTCCTCGTCCCGGCCCCCCCAGGCTCTGCTTCGCCCGGCTGAGGCTGCTGGACGGTCTCGCGGGCACTGCTTCTCCGCGGGAGAGGAGGCGGCAGCCGGCTCTCCGCTGGGAAAAGTGGCCCTTTCGCGAGAAAGGAGGGGAAAATCCCGCTTGAGAGGCCGAGTGAAGCCAGATCCCTGCTGCGTTTGGGAGGAGGAAGGCGGGGGCCCGGGGAGGGCTTTGGGGACGGGTCCCGCAGCCCGCCGGTGCCACAGTGGCAACGAGGACACAGCCGTCGCGTCCGTCCCGGGGGTCCCAGATCCTGGCGGTGGTCCCGCTGCAGGAGGACCTGGCTCGGGTTTGGGAAGCGAGTCCCAGAGCCGCTGCCGGTGCCCGGGGTGCGATTGCAGGCGGCCGGTTTGCACCCGCCGAGGGTCCGGCGCTGGGTTTCTGTGGTTTTGGGGGAATATCGGGCCGTGCCTCGATGCGTGGGGAAGCCGCCGGCGCCCGTGGCTCAGCGCAGCCCGGGGATCCGCGGCGCCGCGCTCAAACCCTGCTTCTCTTGCAGAGGAGGATGAGCCCCCGCGGCAGCCCCCGGCGGCAGCGCCAGCCGAGCAGCGGCCCCCGGCCCGCCCCGCTCCCGGCCCCGCGGCGGCCAAGAAGGAGAAGCTCCCGGAAGACGACGAGTCCCGAAAACTGCTGACAAATGGAGCGGGCGCTGCCGAAGCTGTGACGTGTGAGTCCCGCCGTGCCGCACCGCGGGTCCCGGCCGACGCGTGCAGCTCCGGCACCGCGAGGCTGGAGGCTGCAGCTGAGCGGGGGTCCCCTGGCGCTGGGGGGGGGGTGGGCGAAGGGTGGCATGGAGCAGTGCATCACCGCCTCCTCCCGGGCCCATCTGGGGTGGTCCACGGGGATGGAGGGGGGTTTCGGTGGCACCGGGGTCTCGTGCGGCGGGAGGAGGGGAAGGAGCCTGGGGAAGGAGCCGGCTGCGGCCAGTCAGTGCAATCCCGAGTGGCATCTCTCCCGCTTGACCCGGAGGGAAGGGATGGGAAGGGTGGGAAGGGAGGAAGGGATGAAGCTCGTGCAGAGCTGTTGCACCTCTGCCCACGGTGAGCAATGCCCAGGCGGGTCGATGGCAGAGGTGGGGGTCCGCGGGGCGCCCTGGCTGCCTTTCCCGGGAGAGCGGAGCTGGCGGACACGACGGGGAGCCCGGCCCGCTCCGGAGTCAGGGTGCTGGGGCCGGAATGTGCCGGCTCTGCCAAACCAGCTGGGTTTGGGGCTCGTTGGATGTTGGGCATCGCTTATGTGTGCGCCCGTCCTGGCCCGCCTGCCGGGCAGCACCGCGCTCCGTGTCCGGGGTCTCCCCTCTGGAAAGGCTTCGAGATCTTTGAGTCGGAGGCTGAGAAAGGGAAGCAGTTTTTCCCCTCCTGGAAGGAGGGGGTTGGTTGCTGGCCGGCTCCCGCTGCTGCTCGGCGCTCGCTGGAGTCGGAGCGTGATTTTGATTTACAAACAGTTTAATCTGAGGAATGCAAAGAAAGGGAGAAAGCCAAAGCGAGCGCGCTACACGCTTCTGTAAACCCTGCTGCTCCGGGAAGGGGAGCCAGCAGGCGAAATGGCAGAATATTTGGAAGGAGAGCCAGAGGGCCGACGTCTGAAATTTCCTGGCCTGGGCTGCCGGGCTCGTCCCCGCGGGCTCGACGCCCTCCCCTCCGCGGCCGCCGCGGCCCCGCGCAGCCCTCCGCTCGCCTCCGCGCCGCTCGGCAATGCTTTCGCCAGATCCGCGCCGCGAGTTTCCGAGTCCCAGGGGCCGGGCTGGAGTTTGCAGAGGTCGCCACTGCTTTTGCCTGCCCCCCCCCGGCCCCGCTCCCGGGCGGTTCCCGCAGCGCCGCTCGGTGCCGCTGAGTCCCGTCGGACCTCGGTGCACGTGCTCGGCAGCGTGGGGACGTAGAGGTCCCCGTCCGGGGAAGGGATCCTGCTCGGCAGGCTCCTTCCCACCCCTCCGTGCATGCGGGAGCAGCCCCCCACCCCGCTCCCAGCTGTGCTTCCCTCCCCCCGAGCAGGATCAGGCCCCTCGGCTGCCCTGGGAAGAGCTGCCAGCGGCTCGCGGTGCGGAGCAGCAGCCGAGCGCGCGCGTTTCCCGTGCGGCCCAGCAAGGACAGGCCATGCCGAGGTTTCGGGCACTTCTGCTCCCGTTTGGAAGCCGCAGGCCCCCAAGGACCTCTGGACGTTTTGGGGAGGGACGGCGGATTTCATCCAAGAGCTTTTTTTTCCCGTTTCTCCTGCTCGCTTTCTGCCGCTCTCCCAGCCCTCCCGTTTGCAGCCGCTCTCCCGCCACGGCTCCGGTTATCCAAGTCCCTTTCCAGCCCGCTCCCCAGCACCGCTCCAGGAGGGAGCTTTCCCCCCGGACACCGTGGCCGCGGCCGGCCTGCAGCCAGGCGGCTTGGGGAAGCGGCCGGGGCTGGGCCGTGCCGGCAGGACACCGAGCGCCGCCTCCCCCCGCCGCGAGCAAAACCCAGGCGGGAAGGAAACACCGAGGCGCCTTCTTCTCCCTTCCCTCCGCCCGCCCCAGCCCGCGTTCCCGCAAATCCCCCCGCCGGGCGAAGCCTCCCCGCTCCCCCAAGCCGCCCGGCGCTCGTGCACGGGGGGGTTTCAATTTATTTATTTTTTTTAAGTGTTTTCTTTCAGCCCGTGGGAGGTGGGAGCGGCTTGTGCGCGCAGAGGGCTGCTGCTCCCATGGGTCAGCGCCGGCCCCGCGGCCGCCCCAGCAGAAAGCAGCTACTGTTCCCCGCCTGGCTGGAGGTGCCTTTGCCCTCAAGCCTTTCGCCTGAATCATCGCTTGTTTACTGGCGTGCGAGAGAAAAATCAAAGCTTGGCACAGGCGCTCGGGCGGGATTTTATGTAGTTGTTGCATTGCTGCTGGGGGGGGGGGGGCGATGAACCCCCCTCCGGGCGCTGGGTCCTTGCTGCGGCCGCTCGGTGCATGGAGCGCGCCGTGCATGGGGGACGCGTTTCCGGGGTGGGAGCCGAGCCGTGCCGGCGGCTCCGGGCGGGAGGGTCCGGTGGGATGCAGGGCTGCCGGGCTGGAGGGAGGCGCCGATGAAGCCGAGGTTCGTTTTCCTCCTGCTGCGGAGAAGTTCAGCCAGAGGCTTTAATTAAAAGGCCGCTTGGCTCCGCGCTGGGGCGATGCGCGGCCCGGCTCCGCTGCGGTGCCGCGTCTTCTCCGGCTCCCGGCTCGGGGAGGCAGAGAGGCTGGAGGCCAGGGTCCGCAGCCCGGCGCCGGCACGCTGACACCCGCCTCCCTCTCCGAAACAGGCCAGCCCCAGGGGCGAGCGGCCCCGCAGGGCCCCCAGCCGCCCAGCCCCTCCGGCCGCCTGCTGCAGAACGGCGCCCACGGGGACCCGGGCAACGGCCTCTTCCGCCCCCTCCCCAGCTCGCAGAAGGCCCCCCGCAAGCTGCAGTCCCACCACTCCATCAACAGCCAGGGCAGCAAGAAGAGCAAGGGCAGCTCCAAGTCGGCCTCGTCCCACATCCCTATTGAGGCTCAGGAAGGTACCGGCTTCCCCGGGGGGGTCCCTTTCCCCGGGGCGGTCCCTTTCCCCAGGGGGGGTCCCTTTCCCCAGGGTGGTCCTTTTCCCCAGGGTGGTCCTTTTCCCCAAGGTGGTCCCTTTCCCCGGGGCGGTCCTTCCCAGCTGGTCCCCTGCATCCCTCGGGCATCCCTTGCAGCATCCTTCGGCGCGGCGGTGCCCCAGTGCTGGCAGTGCTGGGTTTGGCGTCCGCCCGGCTCCTGCTCTGGGTTTCCTACCCCGCGTCGCTCGCTGAGCACAGCCCGGGGCCGTTTTGTGTCCTGCGGAGGCTGGGCATGTCCCAGGCACCGGTCCCTGGGCCTTGAGTGAAGTCCTTGGAGTGGCGGCTTGGCTCCCAGCCCCTCTTCCCATCCCTTCCCTTAACTCCCAGGGAATTAAGGCCTGAGGCTCCGCCGCCGGGCTGCTCCTCGGCCAGCCCTGCCCGCGGCTCCCAGCGCCTCTCCCCGTGGTCTCTCCCTGCTGCTCGCAGACTGCTGTGTCCACTGCATCCTCTCCTGCCTCTTCTGCGAGTTCCTGACCCTCTGCAACATCGTGCTGGACTGCGCCACGTGCGGCTCCTGCACCTCCGAGGACTCCTGCATCTGCTGCTGCTGCTGCAACTCGGGCGAGTGCGCGGACTGCGACCTGCCCTGCGACATGGACTGCGGCATCATCGACGCCTGCTGCGAGTCGGCCGACTGCCTGGAGATCTGCATGGAGTGCTGCGGCCTCTGCTTCTCCTCCTGAGCGGCCGGGGGCCGCGCCGGCTCGGCGGGGGGCTGGCAGCCCCTTCCCCTGTCCCGTCCCGTCCTGCCGAGGACCCTGCGGGCTGCGGAGCGGCGAAATCCCCGCGTGAAATGCCGAAAGGAGGAGCAGAGCGGAGGAGCTCGAGCCCCCCTCGCCTGGAGAAGGCAGCCCTGGGGCCACAGGCGCCCGGGACGGACGCACGGACGCTCATGCTCTACCTCTTCCCCTCGTGCCGGGGACCACGGGAGCCTCCTGCCACCTGAGCCGCGAGCAGGAGCCGCCCGGGACGTCCCCGTGCCCGGGGAGGCCGGACCCGCCGCTGAGCCCGCTGCCCGCCGGGGGGGTGCGAGGGTCCGGGGTGCCCGGTTAGGGCTCCCTCCCCGTCCTCCGCTGTCGGACGCAGCTTCTCCTCCCGGTCCCGTCTCGGTGCTGAGATTAGCAGCCAAGTGCAATAACCAGCCCGCTCTCCCCCCCTGCCCCCCCGGCCGGGAAGAGGCTTCTCCTTCGCCGGGCGCCCGGAGCCGAGGACGGGGCTGGTGCCTGGGCGAGGGTGGAAAAAAAATCCGTCTTTCTGAGGGGCTGGGTGGAAGGGGAGGGAGAATAAGTGTCATGGGGGTGGGTTTTTTTTTCTCCCTTTTGTTACTGTAAATAAAGGTCTTTCTTCATTTCTGGCCGGCGGCTGCGGCGTCGCGTGCGCCGCGGGGCGTTTTCGAGGCTCCGAGCTGCCTTCCGCGGCCGGGGGAGCCGAGCCGCTTTCCTGCCGCGGGGGGCCGCGGGGAGCCGCTTCCTCCAGGGAAAAGCAACCCGGGGGCCGCCGTGTCCCGGCTGCTGGGGGGGCCGAGCCGGGGCGATGCCAGCGGCTGCCCGGCCGGTCCTGCCCCCGCGGCCGTGCCGGGCCGCGATGCAGCGGGGAGGGAAAAACGCTTAAAACCGCCGCCAAATGGGTCAGTTGGTCGGAGCGCCGCGGGCCGGTGTGGGAGCC
The DNA here is from genome assembly GCA_003342895.1 of Casuarius casuarius. Lineage (NCBI taxonomy): Eukaryota > Metazoa > Chordata > Aves > Casuariiformes > Casuariidae > Casuarius > Casuarius casuarius. Next base: position 1,698,487 of record PTFA01000104.1, on the reverse strand, counting down.
GGGCTGCCCGCCCTCCGGGGCCGCGGCTCAGCCCTGAAAACCTATTTTTAGCGGTGAGCTAAAGGCGGCCGGAGGCCGGCTCGCTGCAGCGCGCGGCGGGAAGAGGAGGGCGCGGGCAGCCTTCCTCCCGCCTCCCTCGCGGCGCCGAGCAGCGGGTGCCGCTGGACGCGTGCGGTGCTCCCGCCTCCGGACGTGCTGCGGTGACGGCTGCGTGCAGAAATGCAAATAGAGCGGGGGAGCAAAGAGTTAACCCCGCTGCCTGGGAATTAATTAACAACAGATGTGCTCGTCTTTTAACTAATTAATCTCCTGCGGACACTCGGTTTTTACCGCTCCCTGGGCAGCGTCTCGGAGCCGGGCGGCACAGGCACCCGGCGCTGCTGCCCACCCGCCTTTGCAGCCCGGCTGCTGCCGCCGCAGGACTTCGGGGATGCAAATGGTCCTTTATTGAAGCAGTTCAACAAAATGGGCACAAATTCATTAAATGCTCCGGTCGCCCACGAGGGCGTTGCTCGGCGGGTGTCTGCAAGGAGGGCTGGCGATGAGGGTCGCCGCGGGAGGAGGAAGGCCCTGCATGGGATGCTGGCTCTGGTCCCGTGCGGGACGAGCCCGTGTCCCAGCGCCTTGGACGCGCCTCTGCTCTCGGCGGTGATTGCTTTCAACAGCCCGAGCTATTTCTGTCTGCAATCACGATCAATAAAGTGAGGTTTTTTTTTTTTTTTTTTTTTGAATTAATCATTATTTTCCACTCCAAATACTTTCTCCATCCTGTTTCCTCCCTGCTCGCACAGCAGCCCGGAGGCCCCCGCAGCTGCCTCCGCGCTTCCCCGCAGCCCCCGCGGGCGCCCGGCCCCTTCGCCGCCCGCCGAGCGAGGGGGCAGCCCGGCTGGGCGGCGCGCGAAGGAAATGCATTGCACATGTACGCACACACGCGCACGTGCACACGCGCACACATGCAAGAAAACATTTTTAAAGCCAAAGGAAAAAGAAAAAAAAAAAAAAAAAGGTCTTTGGAAGCCGGAGCGGCTCATGTAATCCCAGGTTCGGCCGGGCGCCTCCGCGCGGCACGGCGATGGGGGACGGGCCGAGGGGAGCCGACTGCAGTCTATTAAACTTCCTTTGAGAACCTGCCAGGCTGACAACAGCTGGAAGGAATTAACGTTTCAGGCCCACCGGCTCCTCTCCTCGCTCCCCCCCTTCCCCAAAAACCGGCCGGAGGCCGCAGGCCTGGCAGCATCACTTTTTCCCACTCTCCGAGACCCCTGGCAGCGACGGCGGCCGGGCTGAGCTGCTTTCCTCCCTGATGCCTGACCTGCGAGGAGCGTGAGCAGCTGAGGGCGGTCCAGAAACCCCGAAACAACAAAAAAAACCTGGCCTTAAGCAGAGCATCGGGAGCGACGGAGGAGCTACGTGGCCGCGGCAGGGCTGACTCCCCAGCTGCGGGTCCCCCCCGCCCCGGAGGAGTGGTACCTTGGGGGGGGGGGCTCGTGCTGCGGGGTGGCTTCGAGCCGGTCAGTGCCCCCCAGCCCGAGCGGGAGCTCTGCCGGGAGGCCAAAACCGGGGCTCCGAGGGCTCCCGGCAGCGGAGGCACCCGCGTGCCGGCCGCGGGGCAGCTCGGCTGCGGGGCCGTCATCCCGCCCTGCCGGCTGCACCAGGTGCTGGCACGTCTCAGCATCCTGAGGCTGGGACCCGAGCGGAGCCCAAGGTGCTGCCCTGCGCCCCGGCTGGAGATGGCAAACGCACAACTGCTGGGGTTGCCCCCCCCCGTCCGGGGGTGGCAGGGAGCAGGGGAACAGCCAGCCGTGAGCCCCCCCGGCCAGGGGCCACGCTCAGACGGGTCTTTGCCCCTCCAGTGTGTGTGTTGCACGACAGCGCTCGGTGCCCGTCCCGCGCGGGAGCTCAGCGGTGATGCTGGCCGGGGAGCGCTGTGTTTGGAGCAGATGGATTTTCCAGCATTGGAGACATTAGGAAAACACGTTGGGGGGGGGGAATGACAGCTTCAGAAAGGTTGCCGCTGGCCCCCGAGGCTGGCGGCTTGGTGTGTGGTCCAGCCGGCCCGCGTGGCCCCCGGGAGACGGTCCAGCAGCCCCGGCCCGGTGGCATGGGATGGCCGGATCCTGCCGGGCAGCGCTGTCTCACCCTGCCCCAGGCAGGACGTCCCTAGTACTTACAGGGTTAATCTGTATCGGGCTCCCAGCGAAGAGCCGCAGCGCAGGGTGCCAGCGCTGCAGAGCAGGGTGCCTGGAACAAGAAACTTTGCTGATACGGAAAAATATTGAGCAACATTTCTTTTTTTTAAATAAACTTTATAACATTTATGCCATCACACGTGGCCGTGCATTGATGTGCACGCAGTCCCACCAGTCAAAACACAGCGCTTTGTCTCGCTTAGCTCTTTCTTTTTGCACCCACGGAGCTGCCATAGCCCCCGCTGGCTCAGGCATCGCCCTTCCCGCGAGCACCGCTGCGGCGGTGGTGCCCCCGGCGGCTCCCGGCCCCCTCCGCCACCGGGCACCTGCCCCGCAGCGCCGGCCGCGCGGTGCCTCGGGACGCGGTGCCTCAGGAACCCAAACAGCGATTTCCTGCTGCAGCGCTGGGGGCTGTTTGCTTTAGCAGACGCAGCTGAAATCGGAGCGGCGGTGGGGTTGGGTCACATCGCGCGGAGCCGGGAGTTTGCTGCGCGGCGGAGACGGCGCCCGGAGCCAACACACACACACACACGCACACGCGCACGCACACGCACGCACACGCGCGTGCGCATGCACCACCGGCCGTGCCAACATTTGCAAGCCATTAACGGGAATATTTCTGGAGGAAAATTAGGCCCTACCTTTAACCCCACACCACAACGCACCGACCAGCCTGCTGTTAGTGCAAAAAGCGGCACCGTTTTGTTTGTTTTTTTTTTTTTTTTTTTTTTTTAAGCCCAAAAGCCTCATCCTGCTTGCTTAAGGACAGTCGTCCGGTCTTTTGCGCACGTGCATGATGGGGCAAACGCGCATTCCCTCCTGTGCATTAATTC
>PTFA01000104.1:1659423-1695114 GCA_003342895.1 Casuarius casuarius | reverse complement strand
GTGTGTGTGTGTGTGTGTGTGTGTGTGTGTGTGTGTGTGTGTGTGTGTGCATGCGTGCGCATGCACACGCATGCGTGTATAAGTATAAGCATATATATATATATATATGTGTGCAGATAAATATATATACATGCACAAACACATATATACATATGTGTGTGTATATATACACACACACACACACACACACACACGTATATATACTTATACATACATATATACATTACATATGTATGTATATGCATATATACATATGTGTGTGTATATATGTATGTACATACATACACATACATGCATGCACATACGTATGTATGTATAAAAATGCATATGTTTCATTTCTTTAGTCCACAGCGATGCAGCTAGCTAAACAGCGACGCACCCGCTTTCCACGTGCTCATGGCAGGACAGAGCTTTACCGCTCCAGCCTTTCTCCTCGGCTTTGCTGTCCCGCTCCCAGCCCTGCTGTGGCAGCTGCAGCCCGCGAGCCTGGATTGCATGTGCCAAGCACTGGGCTGGTTTCATCCCCCTCCCGCCCCAGCACCGTGGTGGGATGAGGTTGTTTGTTTGTTCCCTTCTCCGAAAAAACTTCCCCTTTGGTCGCCCTCAGCCCCGGGGTTGGATTTTGCGCCTTCGCGTCTCTGCTTGCGTTGGTTCCCTTTCCGAAAAGTGGAGATAATCATCTAACCCGCGGCGCACTCGGTTATTTTGCTCAGGATCTTGGCAGCGCGGCGGGAGCCTGTAACGCGCGCTGAGCGGAGCAGGCCCTCGGCTCGGCCGGGCTCGGCTGCTGCTTTCCAGCCACCTTTTCGATAGCCGCAATTAAAATACACCCGGCTATTGCAAGTGCTTCTTTCTTCTTCATGCACGGGCATGACTGGACTAGCGGCTCCCCTCGCGCCGCTCAGCAGCCTCAGAAATCACTTCCAGATGTTACCGCGCACCCGGCTCCCTCCCGCAGCCCCCGCTGCTCCCGCGCCGGCCCATCGGCCGCTCTTCGCCGCTGCAGCCGTGCGGTTTTCCACCAGTCCTTGGCCGCCGCGCCGGCAAGCCCGGCCTTTCCGTGCAGCCTGGGCCTTTCGACGGCGGCTTTCCCGAGGTGTGAAGTTCTTGGGATGCTCCCACCTGGCTCATCCCAAGCCGGGCGGATGCGGGGAGTATTTTATTGGCATGCTGCTGCCCTCTAGTGAAGGGACGATCGGCAGATCCCGGCCTTCCCGGGACGCCCGCGCTGGGCTCGGTTGCCCGCTGGCACGAGTCTCTGCCTAGTCCACTGGGTGCAAAATCAAGACCGAAACATCTCATTTTTATTCGAGCAATACCGAGCCTCTGCACCTCTCAGGGACGTCTAAAGAAGCCTGACATGTTAGCAAAGATTTAACGGAGTTTGCTCTGAAGCAATTTCTAGTCCAGAAGCACCAAGACTCTTCCCCTGGAAAAGAAAAAAAGAAATCTTTATAAGATGCATTAAAAGAAACATCAGAGGCTGAGTAACCAATGCAGCGAGCTGCTCCGCTGCGCCGAGGCGGGAGGGGAGCAGCAAGGGCTTCGCTGTACAGGGGCGAGCGGTGGGGTTTGCTGCAAAGCCTCGGGCCGGAGCCGGGTCGGGTGCTCGGTGTCAGCAGCAGGTGATGGAGACAGAAGAGGAAACTTCGCAGCAACACGTCGCCTGGCAATTGGCAGTGATGAGTTTGCTGGGACTCACCTGAGTGCAGGCTGGGGGGGTATAAAAGACCCCAGGCAAAGCAAGGGCTCCTTTTACTGTGTCCCAGTGCAAGAGGCTCTGTAGCAAGCAGCCAAGGTAAGTGTATGCTCTCTTTTTTTGGTATAAAGTAGGGAAAGGCCCTTGGGGTATTGGAAGGGAGGAACAGCTTATTTGTGCCTCCTCTGGCTGGGTGATGCTCCCCTTGTGCGTGGTCCTGCGGGCTGTGCTGAAGGGCCAGTTGCCTTCCGATATTTTGGAGCTGAATCCTCCTGCTTCCACCTCCTGCCCTGCGGTCCTGATGCTTCTGCTTTGCCCCGAGCAGCTTTCCCTTTCCAGCCGGGCTTCATCCTTCTCTGCGTTCCCGTGTTGCGCTTAGGATAGTGGTTTCCTAGAGGCTGTGTTGAGACTGTGTCCCAGCCAGTTTCCTACTGCATTTGCTGCATTCCCTGGAACATTCTGCCCTTCCCTGGAAACCTGCAGCCTCTGGAAAGGCCGGCAGGTCCCAGTGCTGGCTCCCAGGCCTGGCACTTCAAGCTACCTTGGTCTCGGGGTATCTCTCGAGGCAGTAGGTATGTTGGGGTCCACTCACCCGGCTGGTGTGAACAGCACCAGGTCTCCATAATCCCTCAGCTCAGTGTCCTCTGTCCCACACTGATGGGCTGAGCAGTTCTGCAGCTGTTGTCCACAGAGGTGGCTGCATTTCAGAGGAAAATAATTCCTTTCTACAAAACGCTTTCACAAATCTTCAGGGAGAGTAGCTCAATGCCCCCTGAGATACTGTTTTTTCTATATGCTGGTGTGAAGAGCAGCCTCATGGTTGCATCACCTAAAAGTAGACAAGCCATATAACTCCTGTTTCAGGTTGCTTGGGTGTAAATTAAGAATGAAAACCCTCCCTCTCCTTTCTATCCAGCCTATTTAGGTTGCAAAGGTCAGCGCTGGTGCCCCAGCCCTGCAGAGCACCTGGCATGGTGCGGCAACCCCTCCGGTACAGATCCTGCTCCCTAACCGAGGGCCACAACCACCCTGAGTCCCCAGGACAGCACTGGCACACTAAATGCAATGCTCTAATTACTGCTGATGAGCTGCGGGTGTAGCTGTGGCCTCTGCAGGGACTTGCTGTGCTGGTCCCCTGCTTGGCAGGGTGCTCGTCGAGTCGCTCGGGTCCTGGCGTCGGTGTTTCCCGGGTGTAACGCATCCACACACTAATGTTTCATAAAGTTTGCACTGTTCCAGGTTGTGGTTTATGTCCCCTCAGCTTTATGTTTACATTGAGTTATTTTCAATAAAGGGCTTTTTTATTATCCAAACGATTTCATGTTCAGTAAAGGCTGTTATTGATGAAGGTTCAATACAGCACCATAAAAACTGCACGTGGCAGGAACATAATGAAATGCCTTTTCATGGTATTGCTGCACGAAGTACCAAAAAGAGCCCCATGATAGTCTCACTTAGTAAAACCCCTTGCACAGACTATACAGAGCACGTAACGCTGCCCTGCTCCGGCTGCTAGGGGCAGGGTGTCCTTGCCAGTGGTAGTGGCTCTGGTGTTGCAGAGCCTCCTGGTCTGCCTTGGTGCCTGCTCAGGGCTTTCTCCTCCCAGCCTGGCAGATAGGTGACAAACAGAAGTGGGAAGTTGTCTCTTTGGCTCCTCTGTGGACAGTTCTGCTGTGCCATGGACCAGGTTTTCTAACTTCCCTCTCCCGGGTGGCTTTTAGCATGGTGCAGACTTCTCTAATCGCTACCACTGAACCATGCAAAATGGAAAAGCGCAACCGCCCCGTGCAGAGCCGCTTTGCAGAAGTGTCCCCTCGCTGCATTGCTAAGGCTTCGCACTCACCTTCCTCTGCGGCTGTTTCAGGGCTTCGTGCAGCCTTGCCCAGAAGTTTTACTGCCTGCGTTTGGCCCCCCGCAGCAGCTAAGGTCCGGGATGTGGGAAGGAGGAGGGTGTCTGCAGCCTTCCCGGTGTGTCGCACCTTCCAGCCGAGGAGGCGGCAGCATGGATGCGCTCCTGAGGGCAGACTGGGGGGGCTCGTGGGTGGCAGCTGGGGTCTGTGCTCACTGCTTGCTCCCTGTCACCTCTGTGCCCAGAGCTGCTGGACTGGGACTGAAGCCATCTGGATACCCCCGGGAGCTCGGCTTGACCCCTGAAATGGGAAAAAAACCTTAAAGCTGCCAATGTGGTACAAGACCAGCTCGTCCAGCTCGCTGGCACAAGATACTACAGAGGGTGAAGGCTTGACAGTGGCAACATGACCATCTCGGAGGAAGGTGGGAGATGCAACAGGCCCTAAAGGCAAATAAGAACTGGCTTTTCCCTCCCTCCAGCGCTCCCATCCTGACTCGGAGGTTTGCACCCATCCTTCCCAAAGCCCTCTTTTCCCTACTAGATGTCTGGCTGTTCCTGTGTGCACAAACTCCCTGACCCGGCGCTGACTCCCGCTACGCCCTTGGCATCCGCGGCATCCTGCGGCCAGGGCTGCCTCCTTCCGCCGGGAGCGCGAACGCTGCCTCCTCTGCTTAACAAAATAAATCTGCCGAGGGACGTAACCCTCTGCTCCCAGGGGCTGAGGAGGGGCTTTCCCTGTGATGTGGCTACTCTCTAATTATTCAGACCGGAGCTGCTTTCAGAGTCCCCTGGCGCTCGCCTGGCTGGGGGCCAGGACAGGGAGGTGGCTGGTGGCTTCCTCAGGCCATGGCCAGGCACGTCGGGAACAGACAAGCTCTTCAGCAATGTCATCATTATGATATATTTATTATTATATATTACTTTTAGAAACCATATAATTTGGGAGCAGCCCCTGGGCTGCTCCAAGCTGGGGTAGGGAAATGGGCAAGCCAAGAATTTTCCCCAGTCCTTTCCCGCTGCAAACTGGGGCTCCCAGGGCTGCACCTGGACCCTGCTCCGCTGCGACTCCCACCTGCACCGAGGAGCTGCGAGGTGGCTGAGCTGATGGGTGCTGGCGGATTTGCAGAGCTGCCAGGCACCTGGCAGCTGCTGCCAGGAGGCATATTCCAGAAATACGGAGGATCTAGCAGGCAAGGGGAGAAATAAATAAAACTGGCGGTTGTTTTGTACCATCTATGAGGGCTTCTTCCTGCAAAAGAGCGTGGAGGTGCACTGTAGTGAATAAAACTAATAGGTTTTTTTTTTTTCCCCATCAAGTTCTTCTTTTGCTGAAGTCCCTAAGTATAAAAGGAAAAAACCCTGTCCCTTTGTCCCCTCACTTGCCCTCTACAGATGCACATGCAAAATCTAATTAAAATTTAGCAGAAGAATTAAAAAAAGAAGACACGGGGTTTTTAGCTTTAAAAAAAGAGAGAGAAAGAAAGAAGATCCTTAACAAAAGCCATAATATTAACAGGGCTGATTCGTCAGCCGCTACCTGATAATATAGAGTTGAGAGCGCTTTATTAACGTTGGAAGCCTTGGCTCTTTGTTAATTACGGGCTTTGCTAATGATTTGGAATATTGGCCGGTTCTGGGGGATGTTGATGAATAGAGACCTCGCCAAGATTTATTCCTAATTATCTCATTTGTCTCCCTCCATTACTTTTTATGGCTGAAATTTATGGAGCTATTACCAGGGACCTCGCCACGGCTCTGAGATGATTTGGGAGAAGAGAGATGTTTAATAATAATAACAATAATAATAATAATAAAAAGCCAGATTAATAGGAAACCGATTACGTGGCTGGGGACGGCAGGAGCCCTTTTCTCGGTGACCCCCCGGCGTCGCTCCCTGAGCAGCGCGGCCCTGTCTCGCCGTCCCGGGAGCGAGCGATGTCCTTGCCAAATTGGAAATTCCTTGGAAATTCCTCCTGGCACCTGTAAGAGTCCCCGCCGTGTCCCCAGGGCAAACTCATTTCGGAGGAGACGGCAGAAATCCAGCGGGATTTTCATGTGTCCCTTCCCAGTGTCCTGCAATGAGTGATTAATTTTTGGGCCCTTCTCGGTGCTGGTGGGGCTGGACCCCAAGATGGGCCGATTCCTGGCACGGATGGGGAGGAGATGGGCAACGGAGAGGCCTGGGGGCCATTTCCAGGCAGGAAGGTTTTTCAAAGGAAGAGGTTGATTTGGGGCTGCAAGAGGGATGACGCTGTCCCAAAGGGATTTTTTAACATGTCCCCAAGCGCCAGGAGCGGTGGCGGCTGAGATGAGCAAGTGCCAACCAGCAGAGCAGCCCGGGGGCCGTGGGAGCCACGTGGCAGGGAAAGGGCACCGGCACTGGCAGGACCTGCCACCCTGTAATTATCATGCAAAGCAATTATTTTTCTCAGCTGCACTGGGGACTGATGCTCTCCCCGAGTCTCCCAGTAAACATTTTCCCAGTGCTATCGGATCTGCCACACGAAGGCGAGCGGGGCTGCGGCTTATCTCGGCGCAGTATTACTCCCCTATCTCGCAGCGTGTAAACCTACCCTCGTCCCGATAAGAGGCCTCGCACAAAAGATCAAAGGAAGCAAGACTCTTACGGAGAGGAGGGTTTTCTCCCCCCCTCCTTTTCCCTCCTGGTATTATTATAAATGTGCAGATCCTGAAGATCCTGCATTCCCTCCCAGTAACCCAGATTAAAATAATTACCCACAGCTGATTTCATTAGGAAAAAAAATATTAGTGTTGCCAGCCAGGGCACCCCCCCGAATTAGCATCTCGGCTTAGGGGGATGCCGCTGCCCGCGAGCCTCTGCCCCACTGCAGCGCGTCCCCCGGTGCCACGCGTCCCCGTAGCCCGTCCGGGCGCGGGGCCAAGGCACGTGCAAGCTGCCGAACGTCCCCGCCGCAGCCGGGCTGCGCGTGCTGGCAGGCGAGGGAGGCGCGCTACGTACCGCTCCGAATCCGGGCGGAAAACACTGCCCGCCTTTGTCCTCCCCGGAGCAGCCCGGTGCCGCTGGATTTGCTCCCGTCGCCGGCGCAGCAGAGCGCTCCCGCGCCGAGGCTCCTCGAGTCGCTCCTGTGCATGCAGAGACACCGGTTAGCAACAGCCAAAAAGCAGCTCCAGCACCCTGCCACCACCGTATATCCAGACTTTGGGAGCGGGGGGGTGGGAATTTCCCACCTAGAAATCTTGCCCAGGCAGGATTGTCTGTATTTGATGCGGGATTTTTGGCTGCACAACACGGCCCGTGTGTCCCCGCCACAGGCGTCAATCACTGCCCGTGCGCCCGCAGGTCACTCAAACCCCGGGAAATCCCAGGCATCCTGCGCACGTGCGGCGGATGCTGCCGCTCCCGGCGTTCCCGGCCCGCGCACCCCTCCGCCGGCTTCGCTGCCGCGACCCCCCGGCAGGACCAGGGGCATTGCCGCAGCCGTGGTAAGTTTGCAAAGTTGGCTCAGGTCAAACAGTTTCCAATGCAACGAGACAAGGGGGGGGGGAAAAAAAGAGATCTTGCAACTGCTGAAACAAAACACATCAGTGCATTTTTCTAAAATAAAGCATTTTTTATCCATGCTTCGAAGGGGCTGTAAAATTCCTCCTGCTTTTTGATAGCCAAAATAACCGGCATAAAATGTTTCGTTTGGGGTCGAACAAAGCTTTTTGGTAGCCCCACAGCACTCTTCTCCCCAGCCCGGTTTCTGTCTCCTCCCTCCCTCCCCAGTTTTGGCCTCCGAACTGAAAACCCGTTATGCAGAGCGAAACCCAAGCCGCCCGGCGCAGCCCCTGGGACGCGGTTACGAGCTGCAGGCCCCGCCGTCGCGGGAGGCTCTCAAAGAGGCCTTGTCCTGCCCGGCGGAGGTTTTCGCACGGGCCGACAAACCGCCCCCCGGAGCCCCCCGCCGCGCCGGAGCTGCGATGGGTTTGCACCGGCGCCCGGGCAGATCTGGGTGCCCGCGTCGTGCCGGGGCTTTTCCCCTCCCGCACGCGATGCCAAGCGCCTCCGCGCATCCCCGGTGCTGCACATCCCCTTGCAAGCCAGCTTGCTTTCTTTCTGCACCCAAAAGAGCGTCGGTACAAATGAAAGTCAGGCTGCCTGGAAACTAATCAAGCTATTTTCTCCTCCGGGTCGGGAGGAAGACAGAGAGCGATTGCCGTGGTTATTGCTATTTAGAAACACCGGGGTGGTGACGGCGGCGGCGGCTCGGGAGATGTAGATGGATCACAGGGAGATCTGTGCGCCCGGCTTGGCGCGAGCCGGGGAGGGGGGAACCCAGGCTCCCGGCACCCCATGGCCCCTTCAGGCCCCCAAATACCCTGGGGGGCCGACAGGACCCTCAGACCCGGTTTTTCCCCCGGGCAGAGGGGCTCAGCGCCTGGCACGGTGCCGGCGGTCCGTGCCAGCTGCGGATCGGGCTCCCCGACGCGGGAGCAGGAGCATCCCCTTCCCACCCGAGCTACAGCCCATCAACACAGATGGCAAAATCCAAATGTTATGATAAGGTATTTCTCCCAAATTTCCATCTTAATAGAATTACGAGCCTGTAATTACCCTACAAGCCTGAAAACCTGCCGGAATCCCAATTAGGAATCTGAGGACATAATTGGCCCCTAATTAGAAAGATTTGTCAAATGCGAACAATTTTCTCACCTCTTCATTTTTTTCTTCTTCCCCCTGGTGAAAACGTGGATGTTTGCCCCCCCCCGCCGCCTCTCCCCTCGTAAACAGGGGGCTGCCGTCTCCCAGCTGCACAGCGTTCCCGCGGCGCGCTCCTTCGGGCTCTGGCGAAAGACGAGCTCCGCAGCAGGTGTTAAGCCATTTTTATATTTCCTGGAAAACTGCGCTATTAAAAAAATAAAGGGAAAAAAAAAAAAAGAGAGGGAGAGCCGTGCAAAACTGCAGCCGTGGGGTTTTGCCTTCGCTCCGGCTGCAAGGACGGGCGCCGTGGCAGCCCAGCGAGGGTGGGAAAGCTGCTACCGAAGCGGCTTTTTGAGCGGGGAGACGCAGCAGCGGGCGAGCCGGGACCACCTCCCACCCCGCCGGACCCCGCTCGCCCACCAAATTTGGCAGCAGCCCTGGACGCAGCACCCGAGGCACGCGGGAAACGGAGGGACGGAGATGCCCCCGGCGCGGGAGCAAACCCCAGCAGCGCCCTGAGCTCACGGCGCTCGAGCAAACAGCCCAGCCGCCCCGGCCGGCCGCTTTGGGGGAAAAGCGGGCCCTTTTGCTGCGGGCAAGGCAAAGCCAGAGGGCGGCTTTGGGCCAAGGAGGACGAGATCTCGTGCTTGAGGCAAAGCTTTGCTGCCCCAGAAAGCAGCTGCAAACTCCAGCTGTCTGGCAGGGAGAGAGGGCGCAAGGCAGGAAAACCAGGAAAATCCAGAGAATAACGGTAGCAAAGGGACCGGCTCGGCCACAGGGGACGGAGGCTCTTTGGGGAACATGAGCCCTGCGGGCAGGTCGCGCACCCCAGCACAGAAACGAAGCATCTGTGTCATCGACGCGAGGGGACTCGCGAGCTGGCAGCCGGCTGCGGAGCAGCAGCGTGCCGGGGACTCGGAGAGCCGGCCCGCGGGACGAGCCGCACTCGGCCAGGGAGGCTGAGCCGAGCTGTAGATATCAGCCCTGGAGCGGCGGATGAGGGATAAAAGGGCCTTTTGGGGTGAAAAGGGCCCCTTGGGGGGCTCAGCCGGGCCAAGCCGCCGGGCACGAGCCGGGGGAAGGGGGCTGGTGCAGGGCTGACGTGGAAGCGCTCCAGGCAGAGGACCACGCTGCATCGCCGCTTCTGCATCATTAATTATCCCTAACGAGCGCACACCCCCACCTCGTCCCACAGGCTGGGGCAGGAGCACGGCCCCCCCCTGCCCACGGCAGCCACCCTCCCGGAGCTGGGATTTACCCACCTCCATCCTCCTCTCTCCGACGAGCGGCTCTTTAGTTAAAAGCGACAACACGAGGGAAGGGATGGGGGGGGGGGGGCAGGGGGAAGCCTGGTTTTCCTAATTAACAATTAGCACAGAGTGTGCTGCTAATTATGTGGTTCCATGTAATTAAGAAGCTAATTAGTGCGGTGTCAATTAAGATTTAATTAGTACCCTTGTCAAAAATACTTGAAAGCACAGTTTATATGCGAGTACTTCAATATTTCAATGGTCGTGATCTCCCCGACGCGGGGAAGCCGCCCGCTCGCCGTGCTTTATTGCTGCCGTCCTCCAACACCCGCCGCTCGCGGCTCCGCGGCCGGCACGCTGACGGATGCTGCCGGGAGCCCGCTCCGGTGACGTGGCAGAGCTCGGGGGCTTCGACGCTGCAGCCAACGGTGGGATAAGTTATATATGTCCATAGGGTACCTGGCACCAGGCTACAGGTGGGAGGAGGGTTATGGACCCTCCTGCCCATCACCAGCTGGGTGGGATGGGAAGGGGGCCTGAAAAGCCCCCCGGAGCTGAAGACTGGCAAAGGGAAATTGAGATGGGAATAGCCATGGAAAAGGGGTAATTTCCACCCCCACCTCCCATTTTGGTGGCCTCGACTACAGTGCGCGGAAAAGCCTCCTCGGGCAGCTCTGCGCTGGGTCCCGCGCCGGCCCCACGCGCGCCCGGGGACTTCTCGCGCCAGGAAGGGCAGGGGTTGACTCCGAGCGAGGGAGGGAAGAAATACATCTGCGGCTCTCGAGGTTTCAGGAGACACACAAACAAAAACCCACCTACACAAACAAAGCAGGGAAACGCTCCGCAGTTTGTAAATCATCCTCTGCGAGCGGCTCCAGAGCCCGGGAACGCAGGAAGAGTGCCAGGCACGTGCTCTTTCTCAAACAGCACCGTCTCCAAGGCGCAGGGCTCCTCGCACGTGTCCTAACAGCGGGCTGCTACGGCACGGAGGGGAAACGGCTTTCAAACCTCACCAATAGCTCACACCGAGCCCCCGGGAACCGTTCCTCACCGGCCACCTTTGCACGGCTCGGGATCTGCTGGTCATCGTGTTCTCCTCCTCCCAAGCGGCAAGTTCCCGACCGCGCGGCAGGCCACTTTCCCGCACGGAAACGCACCCACACGGACGTGCCACGGGGCTTGCAGACTCCTCCAAAGCAGCTTGCATCCCCCCCATGCCAAAGCTTCCAGCAGCGCAGACGGCAAATTAAAACCCAGCAGCCGCAGGAAGCTGCTTTCCGCACGTTTGGGCCTATTTGGGTGTTACCTGATAATTTTATGCGCGGTGGCAGCACGTGTTTGGCTCAGCCGTGGAGCGAGACGCTGCACCGAGCGCGAAGCTGTCCCGAAGAGCCTGCGCCGCCCTGCAAGAGCTCAACCCGCCCAGCCCAACAGCCCCCTTAGGTGTAATGACTTTTGCTACCATCTCACCCCTGCGGACTGATACTGCCAGGAGCTGAAGAGCCCGACCACAGCCTGGAAGGTTTGGTGGTCGCGAGAAGGTTTGAGCATAAGGTGGTCCCCAAAATAAGCTCCTTGGGCAGACCAGAGCCCCCAGGAGACAGGTTTGTGCTTTTTGAAGTGAAGGCCAGCATCGCCCTTGCAGCCAAAGCGCTGTCGGCCAGGACCGGCAAGCCCGGCTCTGGTCCGGCAAGCCCGGCCGTCCTGCCTTCGGCACGCCACCATGGCCCCGACTCCAACAAGGCCGATGGGGCCGTGTGGGTTTTATGACCTTGTTTTAAAAGGGAGAAAGACAGAGACAGAGCGGCCCGTCCTCAACATGGCCAGAAAGCACTTTGGCATGGGGGGGGTCACATCCGAACCTGGCTCCCGGCAAAGCTGCCGCTCCGGAGGGATGCAGGGACATGTCCCGGGAGCATCATGCCAAGCACGGGAGGCTCTGGGGGTTTTTCCCCCCCTTCCCTTCTCCCTCCCCCTGCCTCGTATGCGACTGAGCCGCCTGCTCTCCCACAACGGCTGCCAAAATACAGCGAGACAGGGTATAATTACAGACACTTACTGCGGCCATTACACCACCAGCACGGTCTGCGCAAAGTGACACACGACCCGTCAACTCCTTATTCACGCCATTAAGGGGACTCATTAGCATCTTCGCTCAGAAGCAAAATTACCCTCACTGCTCATTTCAAGATGTCATAAATTTTAATTTAGGACCCAAAGATAGCACAATGGGAGCGGGCTGGCTCTCTCCGGCGGAGCTGCTCGCTGGCAGCGGGAGGTGGAGGTGGAGGGAAGGAGGCGGTGGGGCTGCAGCGGGGAGGAAAGAGAAAGGAAAGGGCTTGCTGGGTGAGAGACGGCAGGGTTTTAAGGAGCAGAGATGGGGAAGGAGAGGGGGAAAGAAGGAGAAAAAGGCATGCCCAAGGGCCTGGCAAGTGCCATGCCCCGCTGGAGGCGAGGGAGATGGAGGGAAGCTGCTAAGAGCCAAACACTTGCCCAGGAGGCGTGGGAGATGGGCGGCTGGGAGGGTTTCCCCCATGGGTCTGCACCACGCTGCCCAGGCCCTGCTAGCATCCTTCTTTCTCTCCCCTTGGTTTGCCAGGAGCAAACTCCTGCGCTCCTGCCGCGGGCCCTGGAGCTTTGAATGACGCCAGCGTCCTCCGGTCCCCAGCTCGCAGCAACAGGGCTAAGGGCAGCAGCCCCGGCCCTGCCCCGAGGGCAGCAAAGGCAAGGCGGGAGCCCCGCAAGGCAGCCGGGAGCTGGGTGAGCAACACATCGGCGGCTCCTCCAAAAAGCGGCTAAGCAAATCCTTGAAATCCATTCCCGTCTAACATCCACTATTTGTCATTCCCAGACACGGATCCAGGGCCCTTCGGCTCTGGCCAGTGCATCTTGCATGGGAAGAGCTATGCAAGCACCGAGGGGCCGGGGAGATGTGGGGGCACGACTGAGCGGAGCAGCCCCCGGGCTCAGCCCCGTGCCCCCAGCGCAGAGCTGGGTCCCAGGTTTCGGGCCACCAGCCTCAGCCCAGCTTTGTAACGTGTCCTGCCTGAATCGCCTCCCCCCGAGGCTGCCTGAAGCACCAGCATCTCCCTCGGGATGGGGCCAGGTCCTCTCTGCCGCGCAGCTGAGGGACGTCCGTCCGTCCGTCAGGCGGCTCCAGCCCCCAGGAGACGGGATGCAGAGAAGCGGAGACGGGAGGGACGGGATGGACAGAAGCGGGGACACGGGTTGCTGCTGCAGGAAAGAGCAAATCCCTGTGCGACAGCGCTTTTCTGGCCGCTTCGGTCCCGTAACACACGCTTTGCTTCGGAAGCACGTTAAAGGTGGACACAAACCGCTTAAACAACCCCCTTAGCGTCGCTCCATAGTCAGCATGCGGCTGCGGGGCGGCAGCAGGAAGGATGGGAGCGTTTCCTGCCTCCGCTGAATTCCAGCGTCCGCTCGGCCCACGCCGGAGCCCGCTCCCGGCTCCCGAGCTTCACCGCGGAGCGGCAGGATGCTCGCAGGCTGCGAGACCCCGCGCGCCAGCGGAAACGCGTTAGAGCCCACCAGCAAAAAGCTGCTTTTAGTCCAGAATAAAAGCGGCTGTTGGAACGGTGTTTGCACGGGGGACACGAGATTGCAGAGTGACTTCTGCAATGGCATTTCAGACCATCTCCCCCTGCGGTCGAGCCCAACCGTCTCTTGCCCTGCCGGGTTTTTAGCACCCGGCATGTGCTGAGAGGCGGCTGCGCTCGTCCCTTCCCTCTCCCGCCAGCTGCCATGCGCTACCTCGAGTATCCGTGATGGATAAGACCCGGCACACCTCCCCTCGCCCCCTCGGACACTGCCAGGGCAGAGCGCAATTACGAACCTCAAACTTTACCAGCTACCGCGATCTGTGATTAATGAGTCCCCGCGTCCACATCTTTAAAAAACAGAGAGAGGAAAAAATTAGGGGAAGAAAAAAAAAAATAGCTCCAAGTACAAGCCGCTGAGGGAACCTGGCCCGCTCCCGCACCCTAAGAACATAGATCCAGAAAGGTTATGTTAATTTTTAATGTACAAGACTAATTAATTTCTGGGGCTGGCTGGATTAGCCAGGAGTGTAAATTCCAGCCCTGGCTCGAGCTGTGGATAAACCAACAGCGCCGTGGGCCCGCGAGCCGCCAGGGCCGGTGCTCATCCCCGGGGATGCGGCGCAGAGCCCGCTCCCACCCTGCGGCCCCCAAGGGTCTGCACTGGGGGGGAGAAGAGCTGCAGGGGAGGGGGTTGGGGACAACCGGGGCATTTTGACCAGCCTGCAGGTATGTTTTGGCATCCCAAGTGGGGAAACTGAGGCACGGAGTCACCGCAGTGTAAGGATGCTGGGGGGTAACTGGTTCCCGGTGACCCGGCCCCACCAGACCCCCAGCAAGAGCCCCCTCGGTGGCGGCGGGCGGCACCGGGTGCCACGGGGGGTCCAGTCACCCTGCCGGCACCGAGTCCGGCGTTCAAGATGTGGCACAGATAAAGCCTCCAAACCCACTTCTGAAAGATTAAAAAAAGAAAAGAAAAGAAGAAATACAAAATAATCCCTCCAACGGCCTTTGGCGAGACCGTAATGAAAGGGTCTGGACCCGGCAGGCGGGGATCATGTGGCCTGGAAATACAGTAAGTTTTTTAAGGGAAAGAAAAGGCTCCATTATTCTCACATTAAACTCTCCCCGGCGCCCCCCTCTCCCCTTCCCTCTGTCAGTCTTTCGCTCACTCGCCGACTTCCCCCAGCCTCTCCGAAGACAGATCGTTCCCTTAATCACTCTGGAAAAGAACCCCAAGCCGATATAATATTATAATTAATTAATTCACTAAAAAGGTATTAAATTTCTTTTCCCCCCTGTGGATATTATCTGAATTCATTGACCTTTAGAAAAATCACCCTCTAATTGTAACCAGGTTCAAGTGCATTTCCAGCCTGTCCCTTTTACATTAATAATATCTTCCAGGACTCCACTATGCTGCTTAAATATTGTATAAATTTCACTGCCCCCTCAAAAAAAGGAGCGAGAGAGAGGCATGAAATGAAAACTCTGAGCTGATTAAACGCGCTCAGGAACGCGGGGGAAGCAGCGAGAGGATCCTGCGTCGGCCCGGGCGCCGTGCCATCCCGCGGCGGGACGCCGAGGGGCTCGGGCCGAGGACGCCTGGGGGCTCCTGGCCGGCAGGAAAGCGCCGGGGATCCGGTGCCCGGAGCCGGGGAGGCTCCTGCACGGAGCAGCCTTGAGAGAAGTAGGTTGCCAAGCGCTTTGGGTCCAGAGATGCAGCTGGGAAAGGAGGTTGGCGCATCCATAGCTGTCTTTGGGCATCCGTACGGCACAAAGAGCGCGGAAGAACGGGATTTCCAGAATATCGAGAGAAATGCGGCACTGCTCATCTCCTGCCTGGCTCCTGGCATCTCCATTCGCCCACGAAGCGGCACCGCCACTCTCCGGGTTTCCTGTGCCGCAGCCGCTTGTCCTGGCATCTTCCGCCCCCCGGCCCCTCTCCCGGCTGCAGGGACGGCGCGCGGGGCTCCGCTGCTCCGAGCCCTGCTCAGACGACGGGCCGGCCAGCAACGTCGCCGGCACGGTAAATCCAGCGTCAGGCATGGAAAATCCGGCTGGGTTGCTGCTGTCGAGTCCATCAGGCATCCTGGGCCAAATATTCCTACAGCACAAATCACAGCGCTGCCCTGGCCGGTGGAGCCGGGCCATCCGGCCCCGGCCGAGCCCCCGTGGTGCAAATCCCTGCTGCTCTGCCCCTCGCTCGGGAGCGGGAGCTCGGCCTTCTCCCGCACCCCCTGTGCTCAGGATCGCCACATCCAGATTTGGCACGGGGGCCAGCCCAGCGCCCGGTCCTGCCTGCCCTCCTCCGAGCTGCACGTTCCCACCTGAGCCTCCCTTCTCCAGCTCGGCACTTCCCTCCTTCCCAAGCACCATGGGAGGCGTTTGCCACCTCGGTGCTGCCAGACCTCCCGGAGACCTCGTGCGGGGCAGCCTCTCCGCTCCGGAAAACCCAGGCCAAACCCGTCTGTGGAGGAACCTTCAGAGCCAGCGGCTCGCCAGGGCCCAGCCCCGCTCCTGCTCTTTGGAAGCGGTTTCTAGACCGGCAGCAGACGGTTTCCGCTCGCTCTTTACTGCATGCAAAGATTTACTTGCATAGAGCTACTTTGGTTCCTTGCAAGCCGAGGTGGCTGGGCTGCCTCTGCCCCTGCCTGGAAGAGCCATCCCTTCCCTTGACTTCATCCCAGCCATCACCACAACCCAGGCGACGTCCCCGTGGAGGGGAACGAGGGCTTCAGGTGGGGAAGGAGGTGTGAGAGCAGCCCCAGCGCCCCAGGCAAGCCGGGAAGGAAACGACAGGTGATGGAGGGAGGAGGAAAACGCGGCCGCAGCCTGGCCTCGAGGTGCCGGAGGGCTTCCAGGCCGGAGCGGCACCCCGCAACCCCTCGCAGGGCGCCTGGCTGGGGTTTTGGAGCCCCCAAGACCGTCACCTCGCCATCACTCACTGGCTCCTGCGCTTGGATGAGCATCCGCAGGGATCGAAGGCTGGGACAATTCCTCCTCACTTCAGCATCGAGCCCCTTTACTGAAGTTTTTCCAAGAAAGCCTTTTGCAGAAGATTCCCTGGGACTTGAGAGACAGCTTGCAGTTGCATTCGTGGAGGAATTAAAGACGCGTTTTCATAGCTGTGTTTAGAAAACAGTAGCGGAGCAGCCATGGGTCTGTTTAGAAAGGTTTTTGTTTCCAAACACATCCAGCTTGACAAAACCTGACAAAACCAAACCGCAGCCCTAAAACCTTCTCCTTGAGCATCAGCCCGAGGCGAGGGGCCGCATCCTCCCGGGCGGCGCGGTGCCCGTGTCCCGGCCGCGCTGGACCACAGCAGCTTCGGTCCCCTCCCAGCCGGCGGGACGCCTGCCCCACCGCCGCGAGGGTGCTCGAACCCCGTCCGCGGGGAGCAGCTCGTGGGCCGCACGCTGCCGCTCGGCCCGGAGGGAGAGCCAGGACCGAGCTCCCTTAGAAAGCTGCTCTTGCAGCATCTCCTTTTTGGCCAACCAGCGTTGCCCCTCGCGCGGCTCTCGCCCGGCCTCATCCACCCCGGGCCGCTTGCAGGAGCTGCATAAACCGGGACCTGGGAGGAGGCGACAAGTGGCCTTTGAAACCCGAGTCTGGTTTTTGGAGGTGCTGAAGGCTTGAGCTGCGGAGAGCAGCAGCCGCTCACACCTCTGCGCACCAGACTCGCCTCATTCCCGACCCTCCTGGCTCCACCAAACCCGCCCCAAGGCGGGCGAGGGCCGGGAGGCGACGGGGGGCAGCAGCAGACCCGGGCGCCCAGCGGGAGAGGCTGGTGCTTGCGGGCAGGAGGTGCTGTTTTTCGGACCGGTTACCCAGAATTTCCCTTCCTTGCCCTTGCCCCAGCGCTGCCGCCTCCCGTGCCGTGAGCCCATGGCGCTGCCCAGGAGCCGCTGGAGCATCCCCGTCGCCGGGGCTGGCACGTCTCCGCTTCGCGGGCTCCGCGAGGCCGAGCGCCCTGGCCCCAGCCCGACCGGCATGGGGGCGAGCGGGAGGCAGGCAGGGAGGCCCGGAGCCCTGCTGCTGCTCCGGCTGCACGGAGCTTTCCGCCGACGGTCTGGCTCTCTCTTGTGGCTGCGCCCGCCCTGTGCAGCCGCCGCTGCCCGGCCCCGCAGAGGCCCCTGCACCCACCGCATCACCCCCGGACCAGCCGCCCGCAGCCCTGGCTGCAGCCCTCCGGGGCCACCTGTCCCTGTCCCCGGGAAGAGCATCGTGCCAAGAGCCGTCGGGGGCACCCGAGGCACTGCTGTCCCCGTGGGACGCTTGCAATGCCGCTGCCCGGGAAGCAAGAGCCAGGCCCGGCCCCGGCTGCTGCCTCCCAGGCCATCGGTGCCCTGCAAAGCGCGGGGGCGAAGGCACCCGCCACCGGCTTGGCCCCCGCCACGCCGGCTCGCTTCCCGGGTGCAAACGCCCACGGGAGAAAAGCGCAGCCCCCGAGCAAGGCCGGCGGCAGAGCCAGGGAAAGGCGCTGCGGGGCGGAGGGGAGCAGCGAGGATTTCCCGGGGCGAACGGGGCAGCTCCCATCGCCGTCGGGGCGCGCGGGAACAGCCAGCCGAGTCGCCCCGCGCCTCCTCCCGCGGGCACACCGCAGCCCGGCGAGCGCGCCGTTCCCTTTTTATATCCGACTTGGAGCCGCCACACCGATTTTTTTTCCTCCCTTCTTTGGGCGGCTCGCACGCTGTAATTAAGAGCCCTTCTCTCCCGCCTGCCCGAGTTCCCGTCTCTCGCAGCTGCTGTTTAAGTGAAGGAAACCCCCTTTCGTCCTCTCTCTCCTTTATATTTTTTTTTTCCTTCTGAACATAAAGGGATGACAGTGCTCCAAGCCAGGGTCTTTTGCATTTCTGAGTTGGTTCTATTAATTGGAAGGAGGGTTAAGAATCTGCAAGGTCGTTTCAATCTACATCTGACCTTCAGAGTAATCCTCTATGCCAACACCAGAGCATGTCATTAAAATGAGGCCCTCTACCATATCCCGGCATCCCTTTATTCTCTCCTTGTGCACATTAATTGCTCATAAGTTGATTTGATCTCCCTATTCTGCAAGAAGTAAATTGCCCTCTTATTTCGCCATTTTCATCCTGTTTTCTTAATTAGGCCCTTAAAAATCTCTAGGGCCTCAGCCGGGCCGCAGGCCTCATCCTGGGAATAAATTTTGATCTCAGCCTGATAAAGAGTGAGCAAACCCAGAGACTGAACAATGTCATGCGCTCCCCCCCTCCCCTCCCCGCTATTCTCTTGACATGAAAAGGCTATCAGTTTTTCTCTGTGTTAATATAGGAAATAATTCACACTTCAGGCGTTGTTCTCTATTTAGTGTTCACACTCCCTAGATAAATCAAATCAGGGATTTTTTTTTTTTTAAGTGTCTGAAACTACTTACTCTTTCTCTCCCCCCCCACCTCAACCCCTCTCCCCCCCTTCTCCTAATAAAGTTTCCAAGATTAGCCTCTGATTTCCCATCCTGGGAAGTCTATTTTAAGGCAGATTTTCTTTTGTGTACGTGCACACGTACACGTGCGCGGTTACCTCAGGCGGCCGAGGAGAGCGGAGGGGCAGCGGGAACCTCTCACGCGGTGCCGCACGCGCCGAGGAAACCGGCCCCGCGAGGAATTCGGCCCCGCGCCGGCTCCGCCACCTCCACCCTGCCAGACGGCAGGGCAAGGTACCCCACGAGGACACTTCCCCCTGCAACAGGTACATGTCACCTGTGTCACAACCGCACAAGGCAGCCGGTCCTGGGGCACTCGGGCACCTCTTGCTCACTGGCAGGGCACGGGGGGCTTTCGGTGCGTGCGTGCGCCCACCTTCCCCACGGGCTTCACTAGCTGGCCAGACACTGAACAGCGTTAAATATCCATGGGATAGTCAACAGGTAGAAACCCACCTTGGCTCCTGGGACAGATGCACACAGCCACCACGAAGCAGCACAGCTCAGCCACAGGTTCCTCACCTCCTCCTGCCTCTGCCGGCTGCAGCTTTGCAGCTCTTGCTAATTAAGGGGCCAAGCCTGCTTCCCACCGAGGCAATCAGCCAAGGCACCGGCACCTTGCAGGTCGCGGCTGGGCTTGCACCGGCTGCAGCCGAGCTGCCCGCGGTGTCCGCTGCAGCCCCGGGCCCCGCACCTCCTCCCCAGGGGACGGGGGCTCCCGTGAAGTGTCCACCGCCGCCCGGGCCCCTGGGAGGGGGCACCGAGGGGAGCTTTCGGGCTGGTTAACACGCTGCAGCTCGGTTAACGCCAGTGCACCCGCCCGGCGCAGCCCCCATCGCCCGAGCTGGGAGGAAGCAGCCCGAAAAGCAGCTCAACCACCTCAAGTTGCCGTGTGCCAAGTTCCTCCTCCTCGGAGCAGAAAGCAGCCGCGAACAGCAACGCTCTCCTCCGAGCGCGCCGGCGTTGCCGCGGGGCAGAGCGGCTGTCCGGCCGCTCGCTCTCCCCGTGGGGACCCCAAAACCCTGATTTTCCCCCCCTGGCTCCGAGGCCGGGGCGAGCGGGGGCTCAGCGGTGGCGGCGGCGCGGGGAGAGCCATGCCGACAGCACCACCTTCCGCCACGCCGCGTCTCAGCATTCGGCCCAGGCAGAGCAGCGCATCTGCCAAGCTGGGGCCGCGGCAGCAGCTCCTGCAACGATGGAGCACGTTTCTGCCCCGGCTCCGACCCGCAGCAGCCCCCAAATGCAGCCCTCGCCCCGCAAAACGGGGGCACCACCGGCCGGGCACCCCCGCGGGAGAAGCCGCTTGGGGAACGCCGGGGCCCTCCCTCCTCCCCGAAGAGGAAAAACAAGCCGCAGTGCGACGCTCCGGGATGTTGTAAATAAATATATTTTAATGATTCTTCTTCCATTCCAGTTCATTCTTTTATACATTTATTTATAAAACAGTAGTAAAATTTTTTAATCAGAGCACAGTGCATTTAAAAAAAAAACAAACAAAAAAACCCAAAAGATTTAAAAAAAAATAATAACCCACAGCTGTTTACTCGCGGCCTGGGGAGATGCCACGTCTCGGGCCGAGGCTCTCCGTGGTACCCGGCGGCGGGGGCCCGTCCTAACGCCCCCGGCCGAGACAAGCCCAAGCGACTGGTGACTTTGCACGTCCACCTCGACGCAGCCCAGCTCCCGCGGCCGCCCAGACCCGCGTCGGCTCCTGCCACCTTCGTCCCCTTCCCTGCCGCCCTTGCCCGGAGCATCCCGGCTGGACGGTGCCCGCACGCGGGATCTTGCGGCACCTCCTCTTCCCGCTCCCTTCCCACTCGCTGTGCTTCCACGCAGACCCCGTCTCCTTGCAGCGCGGCCGCTCTCCGGCGTGCAGCCGCGGGGAGCCGCGGGAGGGCAACGGCACTGGGCTACCGCAAAGGGTGCTCCTCTCCCCCAGCCTCCCCCGTGCTCCCCCTCAGGCTTCGCAACAAAACAGTGTCGTATTTTGTGCAAGCAGTGCTGTCCCCCCTCTGCCCCGGTCCCTTCGTGGCTGCGCCGCCACCGGCAGCGCCGAGAAAGCAGAAGGCGGCTCAGAGGCGAAACCGGCGGCCTGGCTGCGGGCGAGGCGGTGGCGGGGGAGCAGGAACAGGCCCTGCAAGGGCAAGGAGCAGCCGCTCCGACCTGGCAGAGGGTACAAACCATCCCGGCTCCCCGGCCCGAGCGGTACCGCCGCGCCCAGACACGGGGCAGGCTACCGGCTTGCACTAAGCATCCCAAAGAAACCACCTAAACACTCCTCTGCCTCCCCCGGAGAGCCACGGCGCGACGCTGCAGGACGGAGCCAGGAGATGGACCTCCATCGCCCCGAGGCTGGGGAGGACACAGCTCCCACCGCTGGCACAGGGACGGTGGAGGTCCGTCTCGGAGGGACGAGGAGGCAAATCCTCAGCGCAACGGGGCTGCAACCGCGCAGCAACCGAGCTGACACCTCCTGACCGCCCGCCGATGCCCGAGAGCCCGGTGACACGGAGCTCTCCTCCGCAGGTGGGCACAGCCACGCTCAGACACTGCCACCGACAGCAGTGCTGTACGCTTAAAAAATGCTCAAATCTGCCCCAAAACCTCCTGTCACCTCCCCACCTCCTCCTCCGCCTGTGTCCCACCAGGATGGCAGCCTGTGGCACAGGGACGTTTCACTAGGACATCCGAAGGTCCCCTGGCCTCGCGCGGCTGGTTTCCAGAGGCCGGCGAGGTCCGGGGATGGACATGGCGTGCAGCCAGAGCCCCCGGAGAGGGGGAGAACCCCAAAGGCGGAGGAGCCCCCGCACGGTGTGGTTCGCAGCGGGGGGCTGCGCACGCTGCTGCTGCCGAGGTTCACGTTCGGACAAACCCCGGGACACTGGAGCAATGCGCAGGAGTTCACCTGGCTCAGCCGGTCGGGAAAACCCCAGCCCGAACGCCTCCTGCGAAGCACGGTGGTGAGGGCAGCCGCCGAGGCCAGGAACTGCCCGTGATGCCGAACAGGGTGTCCTCGGACAGAGAGGCAAACCGAGGCGTTCACCTGGGCCCTGCTCCAAAGCCGGGGTTCATTCAAACGGACCGAGCAGCAGTCGGACACCCTACACCTGACGTTTCGGAAGTTCTCAACACAGACCTGAATTTGTAGGCTCAGTCCCAACTCACTTGGAAAACACCTCCCACGCTCCATGAACTGACTTGCTCTGAGCACCTCTTCTCCCTCCGACCCCGCTACCCGAGAAGCGCCCAGCTCCGACGACGAGCAGCACCGCTCCTTCCTCCACCGGCACGAAAGCGCAGCAAAGCCCCACCAGGGACGTGGCAACGTGACCCAGCCGCCGACGGCGTCTGCAAGGCCCGGAGGCCCCAGCTTGGGAAGACTCGGAGGGAGCGCGGGTTCACAGAGTGAGGCTGCACGTGGGGAGCGAGCCAGAGAAAAACCTCTGAGCATCCGCCCGGTCCTCTCCCACCAGCTCCCAGGGGCTCTAAGGCTCCTCCCGGCTCCAGCGCTGAGCCTCGCCCCGGGTCAGGCGTGCGGTCCGGGAGGGTTTCGCTGAAAGGCAAAGCAGCCGMGATCATGCTCCCAGGCCGTGAAATCTGCAGTCAGTCCAATGGCGCGGCAAGCCGAGAAGGTCTGCTCGAGTTCCTGGCGAAAAGCTTGCAAAAGACGCTGCGGTACCCGGCGAGCCTCGAGCCGAGACCCCTGTTGCATAGAGAAAGATGAACTCTGACGTGGATTCAAGTGCTCAGCAGGACGGCCGCCTCGTCCGGGCAGGGGAGGAAGAGCGCCCTGGGACTGCTAGCCCATCTCGGAGGCCCAGTCCTTGCCCCCGGCGCCAGAGCAGCTCATCGTCACAGCATGTCTGTGTCCTCCATGCTGAAGCTGCTCCGGCGACTGCTGGCCTTGGAGGCCTCGGGGGACATGGCGGAGAACAAGGGGTCGGAAGCCAGGGGTAACATGGTGTCCTGCATCAGCATCAAGTCCAGCTCCTTCTTGGATAGAGAAGGGAAGGAGAGGTTGTGCCCGGGGTCCAGGCTGTCCGGGAAGCCCCCGGAGCCGTCGTCGAAGCTCAGGCTGTGGGTAAAGTCCAGCTGGTGGTAGGGAGACTGGGGCGGCGGCGGCGGCGCGGGCTGCGGCTGCGCCTCGGGGTCCGGGGGCAGCAGCGACGGCTCCATCGTCCCCTCGTCCCCGCCGGCTTCTTGCTTCACCACCTGCTGAGCCAGCTCGGCCACGTTGACGCCCGAGGGCGAGGAGGTGGGCAGCCCGTGGACGCGGGCCTGCATCTCCAGCTCCTGCCGAGAGAGCAGGGGAGGCCTTTAGCGGGGACACCACGCCACCAGCCCTGGGGACAAGGGCACGCGGACATCCAGGGAGGCAGCAGGGATGGAGAAAGACCAAAACCCCACAGAAATGCTAGGGAAGAGGGAACAGAGGGACCGAGAGGTCACAGGGAAGTGGCCCGTGGAAGAGGCAAAACATGGAAAACGGTGATGTGACGTGGGGGGAGATGTGAAGCCAACGTGGGGGCAGATGTGGAGCCAACTCCGGACCAGGGCAGCCCAGTTTGAAGACGCTGCCAAAAGCACATTGGACACCAGCGAGATCGCAGCAGCGGGAGGCAAAACCACAGCGAGCCTCGCGCCCTGCCAGCTACCCCTGCTCGGTGCTGCTCGTGCGAGCCGGGCAGGGACACCGCCCGACCGGCGGCCAGCAGGACCCAGCTCCCAGCGGCTCGGCCCTACCGACGCCGACGGAGAGCACTCCGGCCGCAGGGTGTGCCGGGTCCCGCTGCACTTCCAGCGAGGCCGCGGTTCAGCTGAAGGCTGTTTAAAGCAGCCGTAAGAGGGAAGCGAGCCTGCCCGCGCTCTCCGGCGGGGCGGGAGCGAGGTGCTCGCGGGGCCCGAGGAGCATGGAGGGAGGGCAGAGCCCGGGGAAACTCACCTGGATGCGGAGCAGGAGCTGCTTATTCGTCATTTCCAGACGCCGGGAGTGGTTCTCCAGGTCTCGTGACCGCTGCAAGTCCTTCTGCATCCTCTTGATGTAGTCCACAGAGGCCTTCAGGATTGTCCCTTTGTTCCAGCGCACGTCCCTGAGGCGCAGGGTGGAAGAAGACATCACCGTCTGCATCTCCTGACCAGCAACGTGTCCCCTCGCCCCTGCTCCACCAAAAAGCCCCTCTGCAAACATCCCCTCGCACCGGGCTGAGCAGGCCCGAGAGCCTCGCAGATGCTCCAGCCCCGCGGAAACCGGAGATCCCCCGCGGTACCTACAGGTCGTTGGCCTTGGGGATCAGCATCCCCAACTCTTTGATGCGGTCGTTGATGTTAAACCTCCGCCGTCTCTCAACTACAGGGCGAGAAGAAAGGGAAGGCAATGAGGGGACGGGAAATGGCAGGGACGCCTCGCTGCCCCGCCAGCCCCACTGCTGCTCCCTTTCCGCCCGGCCGTGGGGCCAAGGGACGCCATCGTGCCCCACTGCCAGCCCCACCAGGCTCGGGGGACTTCAAGACAAGGAATCGCTGGGGCCAAGGTTGGCACATATAAAAAGCTGTATAAATACAGGAGATAGGGCTGCTCACGTCTGAGGGCACAGGACGCCCTGCAGACAGCGGTGAGGCGCATGCACCGAGCTCCCCGGGTCTCAGCTGCTTGCAGAGAGGGGGAGGCGGGATGGAGGGTGCGGGGCCGGGACTTACTCAGGTTGTGATTGTCTTTCTTCTGGCGCTCCTTGGCCAGCGCTCGGCTCTCGGCATCTGCAATGGAGACCCACGATGTCAGCGGGCCGCGTCTCAGCCCCCGAGCGCGGCCCCAAGAGCATCCCGGGTTTGGCGCTGCGCGGAAGGGCCCCGGCGTCCCCAGAGCCGCCCTCCTGCCGCGGGCACGGGGCAGCCAGGCCGCCTTGGCCCCCCGCCGCGCGCCGGGGCCGGGCACCTACCGGTCAGCTCTCTCTTCTGCGTGAGGTCGGCGGGGCAGGAGCTGCTGGTGACGCCCACGAGGGAGGCGGTCACCTGCGGGTCCCCGCTGTACACGTTCATGTGGCTGCTGGACATGGGCAGCTGCAAAGCAAAGGGCCAGGCGGGTGAGCTCCATCGGGCTCAGCCCCAGCTCCTTGGCCGTGGGATGCGAGCGCGGAGGCCAGACAGGTATAATTGTCTTGCTGGGCCTTAAAATAGCTATAATCAGAGTAGCAAAGAAAACAGGACTTCAAAGGGCTCGGTGGATCCCCTCCCACAGCAGCAGCTAAAATAGGGCGGATGAATCACATCCGAGGAGGGCCGGGCAGGATGAACCCCGCTGCGAGGCACCGGCTGCCGCAGCCAGCCCGGACCCGCACGGACCCGGCCCGGCCCGGCGCTTCGGGAGATGCTGCTGCTCCCAACGACCTGCTCTCACCGGGAAAGCCGTTCCCAACGGCAAAACCTCACCTCCCACGCTGCAGCTGGGGCTCTGTCCCTCCCCGTGCCCCTCTCCCGTCTCTCCAGCTCTGCACGAGGGTGCCAAACTATCATTAAAACGCAAAAGCCGAAGAACTGGCTCTTGCAGTTTGCAGGCGGAAAGGGGAATTTCTCCCCAGCCCCGTCCGCAGGGCCGCCTGGCTGCTTTCCGTCCGTCCCCGGCTCAGGCTCCAGCCAGCTCCGGCTGGCGTTTGCCACCGGCTTCCCGGGCGGCCAGGAGCGCGCGGGGCGAAGCAGGACGGGGGGCGGCCGAGCCGGTTTGCGCGCACGCCGGAACGGGTGATTTCCCGCAGGCGCTGGCAGCAGCCCAGGCGAGAGCTCGCGCCGGCACCCAGCGGGAGCGCGGCCGGCCGGGGAGCCCGACTCACCGTGTTGGGCATGTGCACTTCGGGATTCATATAGCCCAGAACGTCATCCAGGCGCATGATGTCATCGATGACCTCACCTAACTGAAAGGGAGAGGTGTGTTGTCGGGTGTGCAGCCAGGACACCCGGGAGCGACGGCGGCGTTGGCGCTGAAGGTGCCAACCTCTGCCACCTCCTCACCTCCTGCTCCGGGTTGGAGCCGATGTTGAGCATGGCCATGGGGCTGTTGGGCGCGCTGTTGCCCGCCGAGGAGGACAGGACGTGGCCGGGCCGGACGCCGGGCGAGGCGGCGGGGGGCGGCTTTGGCGAGTGGCTGATGGGGCTGATGTGAGCGGCAAACTTGTTCCCGTAGGTTTCCGAGAGATAAGCCTGGACCTTCTTGTCCCGCGACTTCTGCAGGTGGTAGGTGGTGGGGTTCTCCAGGTAGGACTGCACCTGCATTTCCATCCCGGCAAGGAGACCAGCCGTCAGGGACCCCGGCACCGCCAAGGCACCTCCCGCACCCTCCTCGGCCCCACGGCACCCGCGGCACTCTACCTTGAGGACCTCTCCCGGCACGGGCGGCGGGGCCTGGTAGTGGACGGGGGTGTTGATGGCTGGGGTGGAGGCCACCGGCATGCGCTGCTGCTGCATGTAGCTCATCATCATCTGCTGCTGCACGCGCTCGCGCTCGGCCTCCTGCTGCGCCTGCTGCTTCATGAGCTCCATCCGCAGCCCGATGCGGGACGCCATGGTGCCCCGGGGGGGCGAGAGGCGGCCGCCCGCCAGGCGCGGAGGCGATTCTGCGAGGCAGGGGAGGGCCGTCAGCGGCCGCGGCGCGGGGAGGCAGCGCACGCGCCGGCCGGGCCCCGCGCTCCGCCCCGCACGAGCCGCAGGGCTGCTCCCGCTCCCGCCGCGTCGGGCTTCACTGCATCGGGGCGACGACCCCGCCGCGACGCCCTTGCGGGAGCCGGGCGCTGAGCACCGACGCCGGGGCTCGGCCCGGGGCACCACGGCCCGCACGCGCGCGGCTAAGGACCGTCACCCCCGTCGGAGCCGGAGGGCTGCCTCCCCGGGAAGCGAGGGGCAGAGGCTGGCGGGCGAAGCCAGCCAGGGCACGCCGGGAGCCCCGGGCGGACGTCCCGGGGGGACGGGGGAGGCCTGGGATGCCCGGACCTCGCGCCGGCGAGCCCGGGACTCACGCGCTGCCGTGCTCCGCCGGCACTTGCTCCGTGCCTCTGATTTCCGAATGCAGGAGCAAAGCAAGAGAGAGGGAAAAGCGAGACACGGGGAGCACCCGAAAGAGAAAGAGAAAGCGAGGGAAGACCAGGAAGAAGAGGAAGGTCCGCGCAAGGAGACAGCGCTTAACCCTTCGGCCGCCGCTGCCCGGGCACGGAGGCGGCAGCGGAGCGAGGGAGCCCGCGCGCGGGGCGAAACGCCGGCACGCGGCGAACAACGCGGCCCCTGTGCGCGGCCCGCACGCGAGCGCGGAGGCGGGGGGGAGGCCGCGTGAGGCCGCGCCGCCGGCACAGACGGGGCCCTTGTTCCCCGCGCCAAGGGGACGGCGGCGGCCGAGGGCGAGCAGGGCCGCGGGAAGCTGCCCGCACTGGAGCAGGGACCCCGGCAGGAGCTGCCTCCCCTGGGATCTCGGGGGCCCGAAGCCCCGGGGAACAACGCTCCCCCCGGGCCCAGCGTAGGAGGAACCCACCGGGGCCCTGGAGCCAGTTTTGCAGGTGAGGAGAGAGGGAAAGCAGCTTCCCCCGGGCACACGGCGAAGCCGGCCGAGGAGCTGGGGCAGGAACGCAGGAGCCTTTGCCCAGCATCAGGGATGGAAACCGGGAGCCCCGGTTTGCAAATGCTGCGATGCTCCTGCCCCGCTTTGGACCGTGCATCCTTGTGCATCCCCGAGCATCCCCAAGCATCCTCGTGCATCCCCGAGCATCCTTGTGCATCTCTGAGCATCCTTGTGCATCCCCGAGCATCCCCGTATCCCGCGCCGCGCTTCCAGGGACCCCCCGGCGGCTGGTAAAAGCGGGACTATTTGCAAGCAGGGCAAAGAGCGGGCAGCACCCGCCCTCCCCGCCAGCCGGCCCGCCGCCGCGGGCAGAAGACACCGAGCAAACACGGAAAGGGGACGCGTGCAAGCCAAACGCCCTGGGTTTACTCAGCGGTAACGTAACCCGACGAACCTGGAGGGCTTCGCTACTCAAACACAACGCGCGATTGCGGGCGAGGGGGAGCCGGCGGCTAGAGCACGCCGGGGTTGCACCGAGGCATCTGATACGCGGGGCCACAAAATACCCTAAGGGGGGAATTAAATCAAGCTGGCTCGGACAGAAATACGATTACATGGATCAAGAGCCAGCGACTGAGCGGCGAGAGGACGGTAATTAATTAGACACGGTGGCCCATCCAAAGGGAGAAGAGGAGCCTGGGACCGCGATCGAACAGCGGTTTGTTCAGACGGCCCTGGCCAAGGGCCCCGGGGAGGGAGCCGCGGGTGCGGGCGGGAAGGTGCCGGACCGCTGGAGACGAGGCCTCGAGGAAGAGGAGCCCCAGGCGGAGGCAGCGGGGATGCAGAGACGCCGGGGCGCAGCCGGGAACCAGTCCAAGGAGGCTGAAGGGGGATAAATCACAGCTCATGACTCGGGGGATGCCGTAACCCCAAACTCCCGCGTGGGGCAAGAGGGAAAGTGCCCAAGAGCAGCCGGGACACCGGAGGAGCCATCCCCGCGCTGCCTCCGGCTCGGGAACGCCGTGCAGGCAGGCAGGGAGCCCGCACGATTCCCAGGGGAGCCCAGCTCCTGGGATGCTCCAGCAAAAAGGGGAAGGGATGGCCGGGAGGGGATCTCAGGCCACGCACGGGGACCTTTAGGATGATCCCCCCCGTTTCCAAGCCGGGAGCCACCCACGGCCCTAAACCCCGGGCCTGACGAGGAGCAGGCGGCCGGGGAGGGCTCCAGCGGCGGGCGGCACCCGAATCGGCGCCCCGGCTCGGGGCTTCCCGGGAGAGCGACGCGGCGGCCGGGCAGCCGGGAAGCGTGGGAGCAGGAAACCAAAGCGGGCCCCCCCGCCGGCAGTGCCCGCACGGCACCCCGCGGGGCATCCCCACCGCGGGCACGGCTGCCCCCCGCCCCGCGCCCCATGCCAGGGGCTTCCCCCCGCTTCGGCGGGTTTCAGCGCTGCTGCTTCCCCCCAGGAAATTCCTGAGCAAGTCACCTGAGCCAGGAGCTGCCGAGGGCGAGGACGGGGCCGGGGCGAGGCCGGGCCCCCCAGCGAGCGAGCAGGAAAGGGGGAAATTAGGTCAGGTTTAAAATAACCCGGCCGGTTCTGCTTGGCTTCCCCCCCCCCCGGTAACGCCGAGCAGCTTCTGCTTTCGCTCTGACTCAGCCCCGGCGGAGGGGAGGACGGCGGGCAGCACCGGCGGGGACCCCGGCCGGGCGTCCCCCCGAGGAGGGACACGTCCCACCGCAGGGACACGTCCCCCCGAGGAGGGACACGTCCCCGTGAGCTGCCTCGCGGGCCGGGGGCAGAAGCGATGTCCGCAGCACCATGGCTCGGGCAGAGCCCTGCAATCCTTTGGCCCGGACACCACCTTTCCCACCGGGAGAGCGCGGAGCGGGGCGCCGGGAGGACGGGGAGCAGCTCTGCCGTGCCTAGCTCCGAGGATGGGGTGCTCGAAGGCACCCCAGGGTGGCACCGGGCTCCCCGGAGCCCAGCCGAAGGGACGGGCAGGAGGTGCCGCAGCAGGTACCTCCGACGCCTGCCAGCCCCGGCCCGTGGGAAAAGCTCAATTCCCAGTGCAATCTGCAAAGGATCCGGGTGCAACCCTCAGCCAGACCTTATTTTTTTCTTCCCTTTTCTCCCTTTTCTTTTTTACTTATTTCCCTTGACGACCATGCAGACGGAGCAAGACCGCAAGGCGGAAGAGGAGCCCGGCAGCACCCGCGGGCCGGTCACCGCTCCGCCGCCGCGAAGCCGCCCGGCACGCCGAAGCGCCGCCGGGGAGTTCGGCCCCCTGCAAGACGCCTCCCTGGCCGCCCGGCGCCGCGGCTCGTCTGGGCCCTTTCTTGCTTTCCCTCGGRGGGGGTTATATCACGCCGAGCCCAACCAGACCCCCCTGCACCCCGGCCGGAGCCCGTAAATCCGCGGCCGGGGCAGCTGCTTGGCAACCGCCGGTATTTTCTAAGCGCCACGCGGGCGCTGCTCAGCAACCCGGCGCCTTCGCGCTGCCGCGGCTGGGCTTGCTCACACGCTAATTATCGCTCGGGCGAGCCGGCGCGGCCCGGGACAGCCAAAAGGGAAGGGAAAAAAACAGACAAGCTGTGCCGCCGGAGTTATTTATACCGCGGGAACGGCAGGCGAGCGCCGGCCCCGCTCGCAGCGCCGGGCCCGCGGCACCCGCCGCCTCCGGGCCCAGGTGTGCTCTGCAAGCGGAGCTAAGGAAACTGAAAAACTGGGGTTAAAAATAACACCTGCCATGAGCCCGTCGCCAGATATAGCCCGCGCAAAGCGGGCCCGGCGGGATCGCGTTACTCTCTGGGGAAGCTCCGGGAGGAGCACGGCGC
This sequence comes from Casuarius casuarius, assembly GCA_003342895.1. Taxonomy (NCBI): domain Eukaryota; kingdom Metazoa; phylum Chordata; class Aves; order Casuariiformes; family Casuariidae; genus Casuarius; species Casuarius casuarius. The sequence continues at coordinate 1,665,278 of PTFA01000104.1, read as the reverse complement.
CGGGAGCCGGGGATCGCTCTCCTCCCCTGCGCGCCGGCGCTGAGAACCCCCAAACTCATCCCACCAAAGAGCCGCCCGCCTCCGGGAGCCTCCGGGAGGCTGGAGGGGCCGAAGGCAGCACCGCGGGCCGGGAGCTCCCGGCGACGCCGCATCCTTCGAAGAGGAGCCCGGGGGGGCTCTGCGCGGAGCCCCCGGTGCCTGGCAGGGCTGGGGAGGGGGCTGCGCCCGGCGCCCGCCCCCGCGCCGTGCCGCTTCATTGATAAACACGAGGGCTGAGAAAAGGAAACAGCGAAGGAAGAAGTGAAAATACCCCCACTTCTTGGTACGAGCAGCAAACACCCGCCAAGCCTTCCTTCCTCGTTTTTTCTGGTTTTTTTCCTTTTTTCAGATGCCACACTGGGGGGGGCGAGATGCAGCAAGCGGGAGGCGGCGCAACCCCCCCGAGCGCCTGGCCGAGACCGCCCAAACCGAGCTGGGGCTCCCTGAGACCCCCCCGGCCGCAGCACCCCCGAAACGGCGCAAAGGGCAGCAGCAAACCGCAGTGCCAGCCGCCCCGGGCGCGGGGGGAGGAAGTTGCAAAAAGCCTCCAGACTTGCTCGCTCCTCTCGCGACCACGGAGGAATTACTAATCAAGCTGAGAAACACGAGAAATAGTGACAAAAATAAGGCACTGCCCGCCGGCGGGTTCCCCGGGGTGCTGGACCCCCGCCCGGGTCGGCCCCATCGCATCCCTGCGGGAATGGCGTCCCCCGCATCCCGGCCGGGCCACCAGCACCCGGACTCGCGGGAGCCCCCTGCAAGCGCGCCGGGGCTGCCGGCACGCCGGGGACGTCTCCGTGCCGGCTGGCACCCGCCGGGATGGCGGGGCCGACAAGGACGCCTATGTGCGCCGTCCGGGCAGCTGGCGCCGGCGACACACACCCGGCCTTGTGCGCGGCCGCCTCGCGCCGTCTCCCCTCCGCGCCCGGGCCGCGAGCGCCCGCGGGAGCCAGGCGCCCCGGCCAGCTGCCGCCTTTCTGTAGCTCTTTCATGCAGCAGCAGGTTGGGGTGCACGGCACGGGGTGCACGGTGCCAGGGTGCATAGCACCTGGGTGCATGGTGCCAGGGTGCATATCGCCGGGGTGCACGGGGTCTAGATAGCAGCACGGGACACCGAGGACCCGTTTCGTTCCCGGCAGAGCTCGGGGGAGAGGCAAGGGGCACCCAGTTCTCCCAGACTCGCCCCCGCGCCAGCGAAACCGGTGTTAATGCAGTTCCCGGCCCGGTGGGCACCGCTTCCAGGTCGCGTTTGCACCCGGCATTTCGCCGGGATGGTGTGAACGGCATCGCGAGCCCGCAGCCCTGCCGAAGCGGCAGGCAGGGTCCGGGGGGCTCCCCCAGCACCGCGGGGCGCCCGAGCCGCATCCTCAGGCTCCAAGCGAGGAAGAGACACGGCGGGTCCTCGCCCAGCTGCCGGCGAGCAGGAGAGCCCCCGGCGCCGGAGCTCCCGCAGCCGATGCGGTGCTGCCCAAAAAGAAAGGGAAAAGCAAAGCTCGGGCTCCAGGGCCCACCTGCCTCCCGCGACCAGGATTCAACCCCTTCGCTGGGGCAGGAACGATCCCCATCCCTGCTCCCGCAGCCCGATGCAGGCATGCACCCGGCTCGGCAGGGCAGTTTGTGCCGTGCCGGCATGCCCGCGGTGCCCGGGCTCTGGCGACGCCGGCCCCCGGCAGGAGGAAGGCCAATCCTCCTCCTCCTCCTCGCCCCCCGCCCCGGCAGCCCCCCGCCCCGCCACACGGACCTCCCTCCTCGGAGAGCTTCGGCCCGCCGCCGGCTCGCTCGGGGCAGGGGTCCGGCGCCGCGGCCGGAGGCTCTTGGCGACCCGGCGCGGGAGTTGGTTGACGAAGCCAATGGGCGGCGGAGTCCCGGGGACTGTTTTTAGCCCCGGCATCTCAGCAACGTGGACCGCGGCGCTGTTAACAGGCGCTTGGGTCAGAGGCCAAATGTTTTCCCTTCCAAGCATTAAATGCCGCTCTTGGAAGCGGCCCAGGTATTTAGCGCCGTAAAAACATTAACGCTTTGGGCGGGAGGCACATCGCGCCCCACGGCGGGACCCCGAAACCGCGGTGCCGGGGAGGGATGCCGCAGAGGGAAAATCCTCCATCCCGGCGCGCCGGGAGAGCCAAAAGCCTCCAAAGAGCCCGGGCCGAGCGCCTCCGTCTCCCCTGGCACCGCATCGTCCTCGGGGCAGAATAACCAGAATCGATGAAAAAAGCCGCCCCGGTTCTGGCGGCATTGGCGGGAGCGGGGGTGCGCGGGAATTCACAGCCCGGGACCAAAAGCTCCCGTCCCCTGCCCGCCCCCCTCGCGCCCCCGCAGAGAGGCAATTAAAAATAAAAGTGTTAACAGGCAGGAGGCCGCTGCCGGGCGCGGAGAAGCCAACGGCAGCGCGGGGGCCCGGGCGGGCGGCCGCCGGAGCCCGGCCTGGCCCGGGGCCGAGCCATTAATCAGCACCGTATCGGCACAGCCGCGCGGCGGGGAGAAGAGCGCCGTGACCTTGGGAGAGGCCTCGGCCCCGGGGACGGCCGCGACGCGCCTCGGCAAAGGGCACCCGCCCGCGGGGCCACGGCCAAAGAGCCGGGGTGGCCGCAGGGAACCCGCTCCAGCGGCTGCCCCCCGGGCTCCAGCCAACTCGGCTGCTTCGGCATTTTATTTTTTTTGAATAATTGCATAAATAAGGGAAAGCGCAGCGCTGTCCTCGACCCCAGCATGTCATGCACGCGGGGCAGGCGTGAGGCGCTGGGATTTGGCAGGACCAGGGTCCTGGGAGATGCTCAGCGCCAGTGCCCGCCGCCTCCCCGCCAGCCCCCCGGCACCGGGCTCCCGCGCCGCCCTCCTCCCGCTGCGCCGCCTGTTTTCGCAGCGGCCCCGTGCTGCTGCAAGGAGGTAATATTTATAAATACGCAGCATCCAGCCCGGAGCCCGCGGCCAGGAGCCGTCTCAGGAGCTGGATCTCATGTAACGGCGGCGGGGCCGGCGGCTGCCCCGCGCGGGAGCCGCAGCTGTCGCCCGGACCCAATAATAAACACGTTGGGGACACGGGGCGGCCCGCGACTCGCCTTGCCCCAGGGGCCCCGGCCCCCGCGCAGCACCCCGGCCGAGCCCCGCACCGGCTGTGGGCCGAGCTCCCACTGCAATCCCCCTCGGAGAGGTGTCGGGCGCAAAGGGATGGGGCACGGGGCGGCCGCGAGCTGGGGCAGCATGACGGGCTGGAGCCGCGTGAGAGCATCGGATGCGGCTGCGGAGCAGCGAGGCAGCTCCCGGCCCCGCTCCAGCCGCTCTGCATCGCACCTGGCCGGGAAGCATCCGGCACCGGGTGCCACGCAGGCGGATGCGCCCCGCTGTGCAGGCGCCCAGGTCGGGTTCCCCTTCGGCTCGGCGAAATCTGGCACCGGAGCTGGGCTGCAGCAGCTGCACAAGCTGCACCTGAGACCGAGCCCTTTGCACACGGATTTGCACCCAAAAAAGCGTCCCGAGCAGCACGGTGAGGGGGTGCAGAGGAGGAGGCTGACTTAGGGAGGAGCACCGGGGAGCGGGGCAGGCTTAGCGCAGCAAACACTCCTTTCCGCACGCCGCTGCCCTCGGCTCCGCGACACCGCGGGTAAATCCCTTCCACCAGCAGCACGCACGGCCGGGCGAGAGCAAGGCAGCCTGCAGCAGGGATGCTGCCCGCGCGCTTCGGGCCTGGCCAGCGGGAAAGCTGCACCCGCTGCACCGAAGCAGAGATTCGGAGCACACGGCTTCTCCGGCATCGATCCGAGGCTGGAGGAAGAGCCTAGAGACCGAATCCCCGCACCGAAGCGACCCGAGCTCCCGACCCCGACCAGGATACGGGACCCGCCGCCGCTGCGGGAGCCCCGGGGCCGAACGCGCGCCCTAGCAGTGCATCTCACGCCGCCGTCCTCCTCGCCGCAGCATCCGAGCACCTTCCAGGCACGCAGCCGGCAGCGGCGCTCCCCTCCGGCACACGCGGCTCGGCCCTTGCGCACTCTTCCTCCGCCCGCAGGGAAATCGTGTGGTTTTTCTCTCTTTTTTACAAATTCGGTCCGAGCCCGGGGCACGGCCTCCCGCATCCCAAAGCGGCCCCGGGAGCCAAGACGCGCCTGAAAATCCACAAGGAAACCCAGCCTCCCGCCCCGAAACGCGGCAGCCAGGCGCTGCATCCGCCGCGGAGCCACCGGCGGCCCAGCGCCGCGTTACTCGCGCTTCGCACCTCCCAGCAGCCGCTGCTCTTTTACGGTGCTATAAAATCCCAAGCGCAGCAGCCGGCGCGGCTGTAAAGCGCCCTGTAAATCTCCTAAAGCAAACAGGGGAGCGCGGCGGCTGTCGAGCCACGGCGACTGGCAGAGCACCGCGAGGGCCCCTCCGGCCTCGGCGCGTTGCAGGGAGCCCCCGGCCCCCCCGACCGGCTGCTTCCTCCGGAGCGGCGGTTTTGCGGCTCGGAAACCTCGGCACGGCAAAGCGAGGCCGGGCTGCGAACACACGTGCAATAACCTCGCCGCTGAGCACCATGGAAAAAGCGATTAATAACTAGCTGAAATCGCAGCCTCGCTCCAAAACACCCGGATGCCGGAGTCACCCCACTGCATCCAGCCACACCCCGGCGCCGCTTCCTACTGATAAGGGCGAGCGCCGGCGCGGGGCGAAGCCGGCATCCCTCCGAAAACACCGCTGCCCCGCGCCGCGGACCCCGCCGCAGCCGGCGCGCTGCTTCCGACCCTCTCTCCGGAGGCGCCCGGCAAACCTCCGATTGCTGGAGCTTGGATAACCCAGCGGCCCCCGAGGCAGCGCGGTCCTGTCCCGAGCGGGATGCGCAGGCCCTGTGGAACCGGCCGGCAGCGGGGAAAAATCCCGGCGGCGAGCGGCTCCGAGCGCGCAGCCCTGCTTCAGCTCCTGCGCTCGTGGGAGCAGCCGTGCATGAAGGCAAACAAACAAGGCAGGGGAAATAAAAGGGGGGGAAGGAAAGAAAAAATCCCCTACACCCCACACCTTCCACAACCATCTGCTCGACTCGCTACCGTTACATAAAAGCAGAAAAAACAGAGAGAGAAAAAAAAAACTCCCGCGAACTCCCCCATGCCCCCGGGGCAGGGAGCAAGGCAGAAGTGCTGCAATTCCTGGAAACTGGCCCTGCTCGTTCGGGGACTCGTACGCGCTTATTTATTTATCTTAGAAGAGCACAACAATAACCACCATATTTTCTTTTTTTCTTCTTCTTCTTTTTTTTTTTCAAGGGAAATTTCCCCATCATCTGACTCACGGAGGCTTTAGAGGACATGGGCATGCGGGCTGTCGTAATCCTTCCTGCTTTGCAATTAATTCATGAATATAATTACGCAGCGGCTGTAGGTTGGACGCGGCTCCCCCCCCCGAGCCCCCTCCCAGAAGTCAGCCGGTCCCTTCACGAACCGGCGCGGCGCCTTTTTTTGGTGATTCCCCCAGAAGTTGTTTGCAAGGGGGGTGCGCGGACCCCCCCGATCGCCACCCCCTCCACAGCCTTAACCCCTTCCCCGCCGTGGCGGAGCCGGGGAAAGCGGCCGGGCCGTGACCCGTCTCCGCCGTCCGGCTCCGGGGGCCGGGGCTGTCCGGCACCGGCGGCGCGGAAACCTCGTCGGGGCAGAGCCGGCGGCTTCCCCCAGCCGCAGCAGCGCAAGGGCCGGAGCATCCGTGCCTCAGTTTCCCCACGTGGGGCGGGGGGGGAGTTTACACCGGCAAAGGCTTTGCAAAGCCCCCCCGGCAGCGGCCTGCTCTTTCCGGCTGGCAGAGCCGCCGAGACCTTGGCACCGCCGCGGACGAGCGGCCCGAAAAGCCCCCGC
>PTFA01000104.1:1619533-1658755 GCA_003342895.1 Casuarius casuarius | reverse complement strand
GGTGGCCCGGCCCGGCCCGGCCCGGCCCGGCGCCGCAGCACGCCGGGAGCTGTAGTCCGGAGCGGCGCCGCGCTGCCGGGACTTGTAGTCCGCGCCCCGCTCCGCCGGCTCCCTGCTCGCGGGCGCTGCAGCACGGCGGCTCCGGGCGGTTTGCACCCAAACGCGGCGTTTCTCACCCAGGAGGTTGGGTCCCGCACCGGGGTCCTGCAGCCCCCCAAGCCGGGGTCGTGTGGCCCCTACCCCGGGGTGCTGCAGCCCCCCACACCGGGGTCAGGCAGCCCCTAGCACCAGGGTGCTGCAGCCCCAGCCCTGGGATGCTGCAGCCTCCAGCCCCGGGATGCTGCAGCCTCCCATACCAGGGTGCTGCAGCCCCCCACACCGGGGTCATGCAGCTTCCAGCCCCGGGGTCAGGCAGCCCCTAGCACCGGGGTCACGCAGCTTCCAGCCCCGGGGTCAGGCAGCCCCTAGCACCGGGGTGCTGCAGCCCCCCACACTGGGGTCATGCAGCCGCTAGCACCGGGGTGTTGCAGCCCCCAGCCCTGGGCTGCTGCAGCCCCTCGCACCGCTGCTGGAGGCTCGCTGCGGCTGCGGCTGCGGAGGGCTAGCAGCACCCCGGAGAAGTGAAGGGCGGCCGGGAGAAGCAGCAGCGTGTCCCGCACAGCGCTGCCCGGCTCCGGGCACCCTCCCCGCATGCAGCCCTCCCATGGCCCCCCCGGGCCCCGCGGCCCCAGCAGGACGGGTAGCTGCCGGGGAGCTGTGCAGGGCGCGGAGCAGGCTCAGGTCTGGCTGGATGCAGGAGGAACTGCCGGGGGAGCGGGGCCACAGTCCAGGGCAGCAGTTTTGGGAAAGGCAGGAAGCCTCCATTCCCGAGCCCGCCGGGCGCGACGTGAGCCCTGACCCGGCCCTGGGGCTGCAGGAGGAGGCAGGACGGGTCCCCCCCTCCCTCCTGCACGTGCCGGGAGCAGCGGCAGGGAGTTCCCCCTCCGCGGGGCCCGACGTGGCAGATTTGGCTGGAAACAGCAGATTTAACGGGCTGGTCACATGCCCCAGCGGGGTGACTGTCATCTGACAGGGAGCCGGGAGTCAGGCAGCGGCAGCGGGGCCCTCGGCACATCCCCGCGCGTGCGGGGTCAGGCCTCTCCGGGCACCCGGCGAGGGCTGCTCGGGTACCCGCTGCCAGGCCCCGGGCTCCGGCCCGGCGCGGCCGCCGCTAGATGGAGGCACGGCGGTGTGTGCAGCGCGGCGCCGGACCGACCCGCCAGCTCCGGCCACCGAGCCGCCGGCCAAGTCCCGCTGGGGGGGATCCAAGCACGTCCGGGCTCCGGAGAAGTTCACGTCCGGGTCCAAGGCACGCCGCCCTCTCCCGATCCCGTGTCCTTCAGGGCTGCAGCGAGCGAGGGAAAGATTTCCCCCTGGAGAGTACGAACGGGGCGTTTTCCTCCGTCTGGTGAACACAGATGCATTCCTCAGTTCCTACTGTCTTTCCACGCTACTTCTGAATCCCTAATTTTGCAAATATACGCAAACAATTCCCCCAAACCTAATGAATTTCGAAGCGTTCACAAGCAGCTCGTTACCCGTATACATCCTGCTCCAAGCAGGTTTCCAAGGCCGCCGGCAAATGCACGGGCTCAGCCCCGGGTCTCCCAGGCACCGTTAAACAACCAGCTCCGCCCGGCCGCTCCGAGCTGCCGCGGTTTTCCAGCCAGCCTGCCAGGCCCAGCACAGATCTGCTTCCACAGCGAAAAGGCAACCCCAAATTTGTCATCGCCGCGGATTCAAAGGCTCTGCGCACATCTGCCATCGCTTACCACCATCATCTGCCTCCCCTGCCTCCGCGAGAGCCGGCCCCGGGCGTCCGCAGCAACCGGCGAGCGCGTGGGGCGGAGGAGCAGGCATGTCCCGAGGTCTGGCTGCGCCGGAGCTGTTTATTCCAGTTCGGGTTCATCTCCAATTCAGTGAAGATTTATGGAGGTTGCAGTTTGCCCAGCATTTTCAGCTGGCCCCTGGGTGCTCACGCGTGTGTATGCACGCGCACAGCCCGGGAAGCAGCGGACTCGAGAGGCAGCCTCTGGAGCTGAAGAGCGCCCGGCTAAAGCTCTGCATTCGTTCAACGCCCCGGTTTTAGTGCAAATGGTCTCAACAAACATTAATCCAGCCCAAGTTCACAGAGACCCGAGAGCCGACTCCGGCGCCGTTTGCTTCCCGGGACAAGCAGCGAGGAGGCCCCGGAGACCCCGCTCGCATCTGCTGGCTCTGCATCAGGCTTGGACGTGGTGTCTGCAGCGCAAGTCAAGATTTAAGAGGCATCTCAGTGCTTTTAGAAGTATATACAGGGACTCTCCTGGGCCCCCAGTGAAGACAGCGTTTCACGGAGCCTGGGTTGTCCCCGTGCCGTGGCATGAGCAGGTCGCTGCTTGCTAACGCTGGAGACGGATTTCACTGGGCTCCAGCCCAGAAAGCGCCCGGGAGCCGCCGCAAGCGTGAAGTGAAACTTAGCTGTCGTGTCGCTAAGAGCGGCCGCGCCAGCTCTTCCCTCGGCCGCTCCCAGGCGAGGCAGAAGGCAGCTGGAGTCACAGCGCTTTATTCACCACGGCAGATTTGGAGACCGCTGAGCATTACGCACGGGCCGAGGGAGGGTAAGGCTGTCTCAGGCCCACGGGAGAGCCGCAGCCTCTCCGTTCAGATGACACAGGATTCCCCGGAGGCCGGGGAGAAGGAGCAGCTACCCGGGGAAGGGAAGGCTGCCCCGGGGGACGTGCGGTGTCCCTAAGCTGACAGGGCAAAGCCAACTCTGTTGTTGGCCATGCCAAAGATGGAGTAATACTGCCGGAGGAAGATGTTGCCGAGGATCCAGATCGGCTGGCCGCTGTCAGAAGACACCTAAGTGCTCTCAACCGCAACGGTGCAGATGCCGTTGTTCTGTTGGGGGGAAAGGAGCAAAGGTCCCCTCGGTGCCAGCGAGGACCATGGGGTATTGCCTGCACCTTGAGAAATCAGCGGGAGCTTCGCAGGTGCTTTGCCTGGGTGCAGGATTAGACCCTCCTCGCAGTCACGTACAAGGTGCGCGAATGCACCGTGACCTGGCGTGCCGGGAAATGCGACACTCGCAGAGAGCTGGGGAAGCCTCTGCGCTTGCAAATTCTGACCTTCTCCTAGGTGAAATGGCCCTACGATGGCAAACACTGGTCAGGAAGAGCAGAAACGATACCTACGTTTAACACAGACAGATGGAGGCAGCGGTAACTGGGCTCTGCTGACGGCAGAGTAGAGGGTGGGCATGTTCTGGATGTTGTTGCAGTCAACGACAAACTGCAAAAGAAGAGAAGAGGGGGAAAGGGGTTAGGTCAAACCAGTGCCCCCATCAGAAACCTTACTCCTCAACGCCGATCTTCCAGTAAACTTCCTGGGCCACCGGTGCCCATAAAACCTCCCCTGAGTACAGCTGGGTGTCAGCGCCTCCGAGGATGACCTCCCCGCCGTAATCATGGCTTGGGTTACTGGAAAGACACAAAGCTAAGTCAGAAACCAGGCAGGCTACTAAGCAGAAAGCGGTGTAACATACAGGGGCGCGGGAAGAACGTGTAGACAGAGAGCGAATGAATAAAAGGATGGATACAGGCTCGTGTCTATGTGAGAGGGTCAGAGATCTTGCTGGGAGTAATAGAATGGGTTCAGAAAGCTGGTTCTGCTGCAGCATGTTCTGCATCAGGGTGTTGTAACCACTGATCGCAACACCTGGGTAAGCCATGCCCAAAATCCCATCAAAGTCCAGGTAGTAATAGGGTCTGCTGGGCTCATCCTGGCTCAGACCAAATTCCTGGTTTGTGACAGCGATGTTCTGGATCTAGAGGGGAAGGAAACAAGCTGGGGGATGTTGGCATTTTTGGACCCACCTCGATAACGGTGTCCCAGAGGGGTGTTGCTGGGGACAGGCGGGGGAGGCCGGGAGGTTAACGCTGCTGATGAGCCTGAGCTTTCCCTGGCCACGCGCGTGGCATGCTGCCAGGCTGTCAGCTCCACCTGGAAGACTCAGGCACTAATATCTAAAATAAGGTAATTTCAGTAGTGCCCCCTCCCCAATTTCTTAACCTAATTGCAGACAAACATGCAGCAACAATCAGTTCTTGCCCTAGTTGCAGCAACCTGTTTCCTGTGACAATGCATCAGAAGTCACTTACTGTCACAGTGTCGTAACCCAACACCGCAGACAAGTCACCAAACCCATAGGACAGGGTGTAGGTGGTGCCAATGTTGGAGAAGGTCGACGACTGGCTGGGGTCGAACCTAGCGTGAGCAGCTGCCCAGAGAGAAAGTCACAGCACCCAGGTCAGGTCGGTGGCACGCGGTGCAGCATCCCTTTCCGCGCATGGGAGGAAATTGCCAGCGAGGAGCTTCCCGGGAAAGGGAGTTGACCCAAAACAGCCCAGGCGGTCGTCTGCGCGGGCAAGGAGCTGCGGCCCGCGGGAGGGATGCTCACTGCAGGCCGGCGTCTGGCAGTACGTGGACGGCACCCAGAGGTTGGCGGAGCCGGTGTCGAAGAGCACCTGGAAGCTCTGCAGGGGGGTCCCGATGCTGATCTCCCCGAAGTAGGAGGACTGTGGACAAGAGCGAGGGCAGCTTTCTGTTCAGGCTGGTTTTCTGAATGAGGTTTTTCAGCTCTCTACCCTCTGCTAGCTGAGCAAGCCAAACGTCTCAGATGTCGTAGGAAGTGCTCTCAGTCCCTGCAGGCATCCCGGGCAGCTAAAGCACAGAAAAGTGCCATGACATGTTACATTTAATAGAGAAGTCAGTGGCAATGCCAGGAATGGTACCCTGAGTCTGTGATGCTCAGATCCATCCTATAACCATCAAACTCAGCTTTTTCTGAAAAGAGAAATAAAATTGGGATAACAACTTGCTTACTTTATACCTTCCGATCATCCAACATTGCCCAAACCTTGAAGCCAGGATATAAGAACTACAAAATCAATACTCCTTTTCAACAGCATCCTATTGATTCGTGGCCAGGGAGAGGGAGAAATGCCCGCAAGGCTTGCAAAGTCAGCAGAGCAGCTGGATTAGGTAGCAAGGAAAGACGGAAGGAGTCACGAAACGCCGGAGCCAGGGAAGGAAGGGAGCTCTGGCACTTACATCCAGGTAGTTCGTTAGCAGTTCGTAAGCCACGGCGTTACTGAGCTGATACTTCCTGCCCTGGTCACCCTTGAGGTGCTACAGGAAACCCTGCAGCACTCCCTCCTCCGCCATCACCTCCTGCGCGGATCTGCCCTTCCGCAGGGGGATCCTGCCCGGGATGCAGAGAGCAGCCGGATGCTGAGCATCCTGCACCGAGCTCCCTGCACTGAGTCCTCGCAGCGCCGCTGCCCGCTCCGGCCGGCCGGCACGCTCCCTGCGGTCCGGGACACCCACCTCACTGCCCCCTCCGCAAGCTGGAGGCAGACGGCGGCCAGCACGAGCCACCTCATGGCTCTGGTTTCTTCTGCGCACGGCACACGGTCTCCAGCAGCACCTATATATATATATATACATCCGGGGAGCAGCGCCCGACCCCCTGCCTCCTGATGCCCAGTTTGCTTTATCGCTGCACTTGCCGGGCATCAATATTTTCTGTGGGTTTTATCTCCAGAGTTTGTCTCCTTAATGGGGCGTTTGGACGCTAGCAGAACAGCCAGCACCTCTGATACCGAGAGCAAATGGTCAAGATCTGATAAGAAGCAAAATTCTGTTGTTATCCAAATGTTAAACATTTTCCCCTCACCTTCAGCACTAGTTTGGTCTTGCCAGGAAACAAAGGCAAAAACTGTCCTTTCTATGAAATGGAAATTCATGATACCGGTGTCCCTCTTTTGATGTAGCAGGTAGCTAGAATTCAAGGAGGATGTGCCATGGGCCCGCAGTGTTTCCTCCTGGGAAAGAGCACTTAGCCCCCCCAAATCTCCCTCCATCTCTCTCCCTCCAGGCCTTTCTCCTTTGGTCTTTCTGCCCCTGCACTGCCCCGTGGCTCTGCTAACACCTCCCTGCGAAGCTGGGACGGGTCTAGAAACCGCGCAGGGTGACAGGGTGGCGAGAGGAGGGCAGGGACCCCGGAGAGCCTTGCTGCTCACGTCGAAGTGTTTGGTCATCAGCACGTAAATGACACCGTGGCACCGGACTGGTGCTTCCAGCCTGGGTCAGCCCTGCGGCGGCTCGGGAAATCCTCCGGCACTGCCTCCTCCTCCGTCCCGCCCGCGCGTTTGCCTTTCCTCGGGCGGATTCTGCAGGGAGCAAAGACCGGCAGGGGAATGCAGCGGCCTTCACGCCTCCCCTGCTTGGACCTTGCTGCTGCGGCTGCTGGCCCCCGCGCCCCTCACCGCTCCCGGGCAGAAGCCCTCGTGGCTCCCTGCAGCTCGCAGAGCCTTTTAGGGACGCGTTGCGCAAGGCTTTGCCGAGCGCTTCGGCGACGCAGGGTCCCCGTGCGGTCCTGCCCGCCGAGCCCACCTCGCCGGCCCCTCCGCGAGCCGAGCCAAGCCGCTCCACGGGTGCTGTTTTTTCCAGCGCCCAGCTGCTGTACGCAATGCCCTGGGTGCTGACAGGAATAGCTTGAAACCTCCCCCTTTTATACAGGAGGAGAAGTGCCCTTCCTCCTATCTGCTTCTATCTCATCTCTATCGCTGCGCCCAGCTTGTGTCAATATTTTGATAGAAGCACAGAGGAGTTTGTGCCCTTTCTCTGGTGAAACTACAGAGCTATTAATATATCAGCTAATGAGCTCCAACGATAAAGAGCTTCTAAGAAACAAGTTTGGATCCCGGGAAAGAGAGGTGTTATCCGAGCTTCCACCTACCAGGGTGTTCGCTGTTGGCTGCAGAAGTTCGCTCCTCCCAGGTGCCAAGGGATATACTCCTCTCTGCCACAGACTGCAATTTATGATACTCTAGTTATTTTTTTACCTGAGTGAATAGCCTCGCTTCAGGATTCAGAGGTCATTTGGATGTCATGGCTAACCTAATCTGGCCTCACATTTGATGTAATCATAGGTTTTTGTTAAACCTTATCCATCTGCAAGGAAGATTATTCGCTTCTCCCAAGTATCCCTCAGCAGGTTTCCCAACGCCCAGCAAGAGGGACAGAGGCAGGGGACAGCCAGCCCTGTCTCTGGGTCTCTGCAGCTTTATCCTCAACTGATCGGAGTGACCAGTCCGGCCCTGCAAGTACCAGTAGCAGCAAGAGACAGGACAGCATGTCCCCATGGTGGCTTCAAGGTCACCACAAACTGCAAGCAAAGCAATCTCCCCTGCCAGGGGCTAACCCTCTATCTGCCTGATTAGGTCCTGATAAGCATCTCTCCAAACTGACTTAGCAGAGCCTATCAACAAGTAGCGACTGGAGGCAAGAAGTGGTATTGCCTCCGTTAATACGCACGCGGAGCATTTTCTAGTGTTGCAGCTGCAACAGCGTTTGACAGCACAGAGCAGACGGGCTTTTTGAGGCACCCTGGTGCTTGGCATCCCTTGGGGAACTCCTGTCCCCAAAGCTGTGAAGAAGAGCACTTAGAGCTGTGCAATGGCTGCACAGTTGGCATTTAAGACCAATCCCGGTGCCCTTGTGGGACCCCTGTCCCCCACACTGCGACCCACACTGTGTCTCTTACTTGCAAAGCGGAGCTCTTGCAGGAATCAGGCTCAGGACACCCTGTCCCTCCTTCTGTCCTTATGGACAAGGAGGACAGGAATGGAGGTGCAGCTGAGGAAGGGAATTTGGGGGATGGCAGCTGGCTGATTTTCAAGGCACAAATCTGCAGCCTCTGGCTGAGTCCCGAAAGGGTTGCAGAGGGGACAGAGCATTCATCACTGCCACCTTTGAGCACTGCCAAGCAAGCATTAAATAACTCACTAAAGATAAAGGCTGAGACTAAGTCCCATAGCCTTTAAGGGTTGACAATATGTCATATCACTTTGCAGGAAACATAAATAAATTGACTTTAGATATGAACCAGACCGGGGCAGATTCCCTGCCACTTCTCCATGCTGAGTTCATGAAAATCTGCCCAGAAGTTTATAATGGCACTTACCTTGCTGCAGCGCCCTGGTGAAAGAGCAGTTAAGAGACACACAACTCATCAGTCTGTGCTCAGTCATCACCCAACAAACTCAGGAGAAGGCCAGCGACACTATGGGACACCACAGTTTATTTGCAACAATAGAGGATGAGAACACGTTTAGACAGAAACCCCAGAGAGGCAGAGAGGCTGTACAGACACACAAAGAATGAGATGATTTGCCAAAGAAACCCCATAGGACTCTACGAATGCTCACTAAGGTGTATGTGGCCAGGAGGGCAACTAAATATCTTCCGTTCAGATGCTCCTCCATTCCTCTATGCTGAGGGGGCAAAGCCGACACGGTTGTTAGCCATGTCAAAGACAGAATAATACTGCTTGAGGAAGACGTCACCCAGGATCCAGAGTGGCTGCCCATTCTGGGACGGCAGGTAGGTGACCTCAATCCCAACAGTGCAGTAGCCGTTGTCCTGTAAGGGGAAAATAAAGGGAGTGAGGTGTCAGATCCCAAAGATACACCAAGACCCCGCCAGCTGGATTGCGTTTAGGGGGGAGTTGCTTGTATGCGGGCGGAGAACATCAGTGTCTGTTCAGAAACACCAGGTCCTTTCCAGACCCTTAAGGACTTAGCAAGATGAAGCTGCTCAGATAATACATACATCGATGATGTAGGCAGAGGGGTACAGTGGGAACTCAGCTCCGCTGATGATGAAGGTGATGGTGGGCAGGTTCTGGACCTCATTGCAGTTAACTGCATACTGTGGAGAGAGGGTGAAGAGGAGATTATGGCTGTAACAGCACAGAGAGAACAGCACTGACTGGGAGAGGAGAGTGTTAACTACAAATCCTCCAAACAGGGGCAATGCACACTTTATAAAGTCCAGGCAGTGCCACGTCTCCATGTCCCTCCCTTAGGGGCAAGCAGCCTGCAGCATCATGCTCCTGAGATGCCATGTGAGTTTTGCAAGATCTGCTCAAACCCAGGATATCTTGCTTTCTATGCAAACCTCCCCCCTGCTCCTTTCATTTCTCCGAAGCAACTCCAACACTTACACCGTAACTGGTCTCCTGGGCATCCACAGCCTCAAGGAAGTAGACCATGTACTCCTGGGGCACTGTGAGCAAGAATGTCCCAGTGTCCACAATGGCCTGGCAGCCCTCGCTGCACCAGCCAGTCTCTGACTCTCCAATAGCAAATCTAGAAAGAGAAACAGGAGAAGGACATCACTTACAAAAACCCAGTGGCAATTAAACTTTTCTCAGCTGGATCTAAAAGTCCAGGGAGCCTCTGAAATTCAGTGCATGAACTCCTGCTTTGGGCCACATGTGCTGCAATAGCTTCCGATTTATGTGGAGGACAGCTCTGTAATGCTCTCATCCAGCCTCCAGCACGGTGGGGCTGAGCTGCCCTGAGTGAATCATGCCCATCACCCTGATGCGTGGTTGTACGAACACAACTCACTCATCAATTGCAACCTGCCAGTACAGCTCCTGGGTCACTGGTGCCCACGTAATCTCGCCAGAGAACAGCTGAGTGTCAACTCCTCCAAGAATGAGCTCTCCCCCGTAGTCATAGGTGGGCTGGCTGCAAAAACACAGGGCGAGAGTATCAGAGATCAGTAATTCAGTGCCATACACGTAGGTTAGTGAGGGACAAGTTCACACGGAACTTGCATGGGGACAGTCAGAGGGACACTGGCATGCACGGGGTGTGCTGAGAGCCTGGCAGGCAGGCAGGCAGGCACAGGCAGATTTTACCGAGAGAAGTAGAAGCTGAAGATGGGCTCGGTCAGCTGGTTCTGCAGCAGCATGCCCTGCAGAGCGGTGGGCGTTCCTCCCACTGCCAGCGAAGGGTAGGCCATTCCCAGGATCCCGTCAAAATTGGCATAGTAGAAAGGCTGCGTTGGCTCGTCCTCACTGAGCCCAAACTCCTGGTTTGTGACCGTAACGCTCTGGATCTGGAGGGAAAGGAACTCCAACTTCAGCCTGTGCTTTTAGGTAAAACTGGAGCAATGATCAGACATGATGACCACTGCTCTAAAAGCCCAAATAAAGCACACTGAAAGGTCACAACTGGCGAAAACACTGCCAAGCAGCTGGGGAAATTAGCAGGAATCATGCCGATTAAAACAAAGTAAAAAAACAGCCAGGTAATTTAAGGTGGCAATGACTATCTTGTGTTGGTTCTACCCAACTCAGGCCCTGGTTTACCCAAGTTTTGTCTGCACAAGACATGAGATCTGCCCTCAGCCATCCTTCAGGCTCTTTCCATCACGGTATTCAGCTGGTTCTAGGGACACAGCTCCCGCAAAGATGCGGGACTGTGCAGGGTTAGGTGTACTTACCGTTAGTGTGTCGTAACCCAGCAGAACTGTGAGTGAGCCGCTCCCGTAAGACAGGGTGTAGGTCTGACCGTTGTCGGTGAAGGTGGAGGACTGGCTGGGGTTGAACTTTGCGTGATTTGCTGTGTGAGAGAGAAGACAGCAAGCTCCTGGACATGTTCTCTTCTGACCACGGGATGATTTAACTATCAATGCTGCACTGATAGCCCTGCCAGGATAACGCTTCTAAAGCGACTTCCCAGGGAGCGAACAAGTCTTGAATAACAGAGCAGGGTGTTTGCCTGCCTTGCAGTTATTTCTAAGACAGGGTTTTTGCATGCAGTTTTATCTGTCTGTCTCTCTCAAGGGAGCAGCTGTTGTGATCATAACCACATTAGCTACCCAGTGTGAGCAAACCCATCACGTTAAATCCCCACTGCTCTCTTGCCGTCAGTGAGTTATAATCAAATGAGATCTGCTGGAGACTGGGACAAGAGCTCCCTGGTTCATAGCTTTGTTTGCCCCTCAGTCTAGCCAGGAAATCTTAAACACAGGCATCGTAATTGTCAACACACTGAGGACGCTCACAATGGCCGTAGAGCTTTGGACATCTTCATTAGCCAACTGCATAAGGGAAGAGGGATCTGACGTGTATTTCCCAAGAAAGCACCGGATGGGCACTAGCCGATACAGGGGAGCAGCTATCCCAAGCAGCGTGCAGGATGATTTGGGGTCTGGCACTGCGATTTTCCTCGTCTGATCAGAATACGTTGTCTCTCTCAGGGTGTTTCACACAGAACAAGCATCGGCCACTTTCAGCAGCGGGAGGTACTCACCGCAGGCCACCGTCTGGCAGTACACAGATGGCACCCAGAGGTTGGAGGAGCCAGTGTCGAAGAGCACCAGGAAGTCCTGTGCAGGGGTCCCAACGCTGATCTCCCCAAAGTAGGAGGACTGCAGAAAAGAGAGGACATCTCTGAGGGTGCAGTGTTAGCCCAGGGATCAGGAATAGATTCAGACTTTTGCCTCCCAGCCCTGTGCCAGGATCCCAATCGCACTCCACAGAGCTGCTGGAGAACACGCCAAGCTGATTTACAAATAGCAAAGCAGGTGGGAAGGGACTGAATGCCAACCATGCTTTTTTCTCCCAAACATAGTAATATTAAATATTCCTTTTGTTCATCAGGCCGTATTTGATTTCTTTTCAAACTTCTCAGTGCTCACAAACCAAAACATACAGACCTTTTCCAGGTACAAGAAGAGAGTGCGCTGCATTTTGTTGACTTGTGTCACAAAAAACGGTCATGTGGTTTAGCCAGGTCAATCTAAGTGACGAAGGTTTCTATAGAAAGGTATAGCTTTTCTTAGGCAGCTGACTTAGCTGGGGAAAACTTTTCTAAAGTCTACTGTAGAAGCATAAAAAAAAGTGAAGCAAAGAAATCTCACGTTCCTAGTGGCCTGCGAGTAAGCAGATTGCTTTAACAGCTGGAAAGAAAGAGGGGAATGAGATGTGATGGACAGGCAAACAAAGAGAGAAGAACCTGCAGTACTTACATCCAGATGGCTGGCCATTGGCTCATACACAACAGAGTCCTCATTGAAGTGATATTTCATGGCTGGATCATATTTAATTTTTTTCAAGTAGTCCTCCAGCACTCCTGCCCTCCTCATTTCCTCCCGTAGAGACCTGACTTTCTTCAGCTTGATTCTGCACAGAGCAAAAAAAATTTAAAAAGCAGGGAATCAGTAGAACATGTGGACCTTTCCAAATTGGGCTCCCTTGAACGAATCCTCCGCCATGATGGGCTTCTCTCTGCTCGGCTGCTTCGTACTGCTCTGGGCAACTCCCCTCCAAGCAAGGGACACAGCCCGGACTAGGACTTGTGCTGGTGTAGCCACGATGATCCATGAAGATACACGAAGCAAGATTCATAAGGAAAGGCAGTAGCCTTGGTTAGAGTTCTGGGGAAGCTGTGCAGCACACGCGCTGTTAAAAATGCAGCTGGCCTCTGTTATCTAAATTCTTCTCACATTTATTCTTGCAGCATCCGCTCCAGGAAACCTACCTCACAAGCCCCTCCGAGAGCTGGAGGCACACCAGGGCCAGCATGAGCCACTTCATGGTTCAGGAATCATCTGGTGATCTGCACACACTGTGTCAGAGACGGCAGCAGGAAGTCTTCTGCCCAGACTCCCAGGTTTTATACCTGGAAAGCAGAGACTCGCCCCCTTTTCTGCTGACCTCCATTTTCCATTACGATGACCCCTGCCCCCAGCAGCAACAGTTTTTGTGTTTTGGCCCACAGAAGAGTGAAAAATTTGCGTCCTTATCAGGGCATTAAGACGAGAATACAGCAACTCACATCTTTGGTAGAATTAACATCTGGTAACAGGCCAAAATGCTTTGGTATGTTTGCTGTGTTTGCTGGCGCATATTTCTTCATCACTTGCTTCAGTCTTTCCCAAAGCAAATGAACTCCTTGCTCCTTGCAAGCTGCGGAAATGCGTTGCACTTTTGTCTCCTTTCTGGCAAACCAGTTAGACCAACTTCCATCTAAGATGTTCTAGTGTGAAGCAGAAATAGCTATTGGAGTTAAAGTTTTCCAAAGACATGTTGCTTTCCTCACCAGAGTACTGCAAAGAGCTGTAAAGGGCTTTTTGCTCCCAGTCCCAGGGGCTTAGCAAGCCAGTGCTTTGCCCAAGAGGTTCATTCTCTGGCAGTTTCCAGCATGGTTTTATCTTACTGTCTTTTTTTCTCCACTTCTTCATAGCTTCGCAGTCCTTCACTATCCCAGTGCAATATATCCTTTCCTTCAAGTATGGCTAGTTTCCATATGCTGTACAGCTAGATCCTGCCTCTGCTTTCACATGACTGTTTCGGACTGAAATCACCTATTTTTCTATTAGTTTTTTAACTTTATGCAGCAATTAATCTCCTTTTTGTCCCGTGTTAAAAGGCAGGTGTTTTGCCTACCTGCATCAGATGACCCACTCCCCAAAAGAGATGTGCGGTGTTGGTGAGCACGCTGCAGTAGTCCTGCCGTCCTTCACACCTGCATGTAAAGGCAGGAAAATTGTTTGTTTGCTTTTCTTCTGTGGAAAAGAGAGAACCACAAACACTGAGACTTCCCAAAGCGCCAGCAAACACAGCAAACATACCAAAACATTTTCAGTTATAACCCGAACTTTTTCTAGTAATAGGAAATTTGAGGGAGACATTTTCCATTTTCCTCAAAATGTTTTGTATAAACCCGTAGTTACAGAAATTCCTATAGAAATGTAGCCTGTAGCATGTTATCGTGTGACGCAGGGATGTTGTTCTTGGACAACCCGTTCCCTTAGGGTCTTCGTTGCCTCTGGATCCAGGGCTTTGGCACAGCATCAAGAGCAGTGCCCTGCTCCGTGCAAAGCTCAGACCAGGACGGACAACAGCCACTCCTGGCCAGGGGCTCAGCACGATTTGGGTTTCCCCTGAGACCACGGGAGCTGCCGAGTGCTCAGCGCTTTTGGAAACCTGCCCAGAAACACATAACAGGCAGTTTAACTCAATGTTTTATACCCATTCAGCAATTGTCGAGGGATAATCAGGTTGTGAATCCCACAGCTAAATAACTGCTCTCCATCTCGGCTCAACGAGCTCTGAGGGCAGTTTGACACACAGCCGTTTAATCAGCAGCAATAGCTTTGGAGAGCGCTGATTGCCCCGCACACGCTGACGGGAGGCTAAGGAGGGACCTAAGGTCCATCGAGAACGAAATGAGCTGTCTGGAGAAACGCAGCACCCAGCCATCAGTGTGCAATGCCACGGACACCAGGCCAGGAGAAGTGTGTCTGGCTCTGCAGGCAGGTGGGGACAAGCCAGCATTATCCAGGATCCAGCCAGGCCTGGGAAGGGGAGCAGGGCAGCAGCCCTTGTGCCTTCTTTGGAGGAGCGGATTGCAGCTGAGCTCAAGGCAGAAAGTCTGGTTATTGTGATGTTTCTGGACACTCACGCTGCAGCACGTTCTCCAGGACACCTCCACAAGCTGAGACGGAGCCTGGCCAGGACCAGCTCAGCATGAAAGCTGATTCCCCTGCAACCAGCTCCCACGCATGACGCCCCGGCAACCTCCTTAGATCTTGCTTAAGCCTCCAATCTGAGCGGCTTGCTTTTTTCCACACGAGGGAAAAGCCTATTCTCCATTATCTGCCAGTAGTCCAGTGTCACTATCACTGTGCTCATCTAGTGTTAACACTTTGCACATATTTTATTCCCTCAGGAGCACTGGGGAGTGTGTGTCCTTTGCTGGATATTGAGACTATAATAAGGCAATTATCTTGTTTGCTAGCAGGATTGATAGAAAGATCAACTTATTAAGATTGGATAAAAGGCAAATTCTGGCTGAAAGCAAAGAGCAGTTATCAAAACGTCAATATACTGAGTATTATCTGCAGGTCCCCACAGGGACTCGGGCTTGCCAAAAGACAAAGGAATAAGGTGCCCTCTACAGCACAGAGAAACACATTCTACTTTTGTTGCTTTTTGACCCCAAAATTAAACAACATTTGTATGTTCAGTCATTTAGTTTAAAGGGGAATCAAGGATTTACAGTTTCTGACAACAAAAATCATGCGGGCTTGAGCAGAGCAGGATTCAAACAACATATTTGTCCCCCCAGGCTCCAAGCCCCTTTGAGCAGCACTCACCCAAACTGGTCTCTAATGCAGGACTCCTCCCCAGGGCCAAAGCTCTGCCAGTTTCCCTTTCTTTGCCTATAGCTTCTTCTCCGTGTTGGTTTAATGCTTCTATCTCATGTGCAAACATGCTCCAGTCCAGGGAATCCTGTTTCCTCTGCTCACCAGATGACAGCAGACTCTTTACATCCCGCGGCCAACTCCTCCACCTCTCCTGGGACACCGGAGCTGTGCAAAACCAGCAAATGAGATAAGCTGTGATTAGCAGGTTTCCTTGCCATCTTGAGGGCTTAAACCATCAACTTTCAGCACAAGCCAACAAATCCTGTTAAACTAACAGGCCAAAAAGCCACCAAAGAGGCGGATATTCTACAAAATTCCCATCTCCCCAAACCCACTACCTCTTACAGAGCATTTCACAGGATCAGGGATGGGATCTAAAGGAAAATGAGGCATTCAGCCTCCCCCATAACCCAAAGACTTCTCCTGCCTGCAGACACCACTGACCAGTGCAGGCTGGGGAGAAAAGCCTTTTCACGAAGAGATTGCAATCACCCTTAACTCCTCCTAGTCTACTCTAGTCTCTGCTCTACTGACGGCAAGCCCATAGAGAAATGACTGCTCCCAACCCCAGGGCAACTTACTACCCTGATTCCTCGTTTTTTTGCCCCAGTCACAAGATACTGCTATTTATCTCAACAAATGGTAGCATATAACTTAAAAATGAATGTGAGGCTGCCAGGAGATTTCCCTGGTCATTAGACAAAGCCTGTTCCTCTCACAAGCACCATGTCAGCTAAAACCTTCCCTGAAAGTGCCAAATCCCAACTTGCAGTTAGCGAGCAGAAATCTGGATAAACCCAATTTTCCATGCCCTGTAACTCCCCTTGCACGTGCTGGGAGATATGCAGATGGAAAGGGGCAAGAGTTATCAGCCTCATGAAAAGAGGAGAGGGGTGAAGTTAGCTAGCAATGTGACCACTTTCTATGCATCTTTTAGCTAACATCTTTGTGCTTAGCTTAAGTTTGCTCTTGCTTAGAATAGGCTACTTGTAGGAAGTCTGGCTGTGACACCTGCTTTACCCTCTGTTTTGTTGAGCATGTTCTGGAGTGGAAACCTGTTGGAGTTTTTCTTGTTCTATTTTGAATCACAAAAAAAAAATCAAGAAAAAAATCATATTCACTTTATCTTATTTTTGTGGTGTTTTTATTTCTTTGCAGTTGCTTTTGGAAAGAAACCCATACTTCCATCATACACATTTCACAGCAGAGAGGCTGTAAATTTTGCAGACATGGAGGAAGGGAAGAAACTCCAGATGCTCTGACACACATAGGCACAAGGACCTGCGATGTTGGGTGAGGGGAAGCAGCGACACGGTCAGTGTGGGAGCCGGTTCGGCTTATACGGCAGTGGCAAAGCCCACTCGGTTGTTCTCCTGGTCATAGACGGAGTAGTAAGACCTCAGGAAGACGTCCCCAAGAATCCACAGGGGCTGCCCACTCTCGGATGACAGGTAGGTAGCTTCAATCCCAACGAGGCAATAGCTGCTGTCACTCTGTTGAGCAGAAATAACTGTTAAAAAGCTCCAGCTCTGGAGCTCTGGCCACCACCCACCAGCCATCCACCAGGTGCGGGTGATGCAGGCACAGTTGTGGCCAGTGCACCCACATCCAGACAGCAGCTCTCCCTTAGCAGGAGAGCTTCTGCGCAAGGCAGATGCCATGGAGAGGGGCACACGGGAGCCAGACGGGCCGTGAGATGACATACCTCGAGCATGTAGGCAGAGGGACTCAAGGGGAAGCTGGTGCCACTGATGATGAAGGTGAGGGTGGGCAGGCTGTCAATGCTGCTGCAGCTAGCCACGTACTAGGGAAAGAGTAAGCCACAGCTAGTTTATATCTGGTGCACTTGGTACAGGAACAGCTCAGTGTTTCCCAGGATACCAGTGACAGGCTCCCAGAAGGAGCTGTGACTCGGGAATAGAACCAGAAATCCAGACATCCAAATTTTATATATTCTATCATTTCCTCTGCAGAGATTAGGGCAAAACCTGGAAGATTTCCTATGTCCCTCCAATCCCACTGCTGAAGGGCATCTGCCTGCCCCAGATGAGAGACACATCTCCCTTTTCTATTTCTTCTGTTGTCTAGCCTGGTCTCCTTACCTCGCCATCGCCAGCATCTTCAGCTCCAATGTACTCCATCAGCTCAGAAAAGATCTCCTGAGGAGCAGTGAGGAGGGAGGTTCCTGTATCGACAATTGCCTGGCAGCCCTCGCTGCACCAGCTGCTCAGTCCACTAACAGAGAAACTACAGAAACGGAGAACAAGCTGCAAGTAAAACATGCTCGAATCTGCTGCAGAACAAATGGAGGACAGGGGCACTGTGTATGAAGAATGCCTGAATGTTTCCTCCAACATCTGCACCTTAAAAAGGGTGAGTTTCTATGGTTATACATAGGCAGTGCCAAGAATAGACCCCAGAGCCCAAACTGTCCAAGATATGAAGTCTCTGAATCATGGTCCAGAGTGACTGGACCTGACAGAAAAGTTCTTGTTGCAGCCCCAGGTCTAAGAACAGCTAAAGCTGTTACAGAGGAAACACGAAAAAGTCCCATTTTACCTTTCAATCCCAATCTGCCAGTAGGTAGTCTGGGTGACGGGAGTCCAGGTGATGTCACCCTTGTACAGGCTGGAGTCGACACCTCCCAGGACAAGCTCACCCCCTTTGCTGCCCTCCTCCCTGCAAGAGAAAAGCACAAGCAAAATACCTGGTTATTTGCGATGATCGACAGCCATCAACACCAGCCTACTGGAAGGGGATGCAGACTAGCAAATACAAGAGGGAGGGGTAAACACTGAATGAACAGGAGAGCAGGAATGAAGTGTAAATTGCCAGGTTCTCCTGAAGGTATTGGAGATCCAGAAAGTTTGCAGTAAAAGGGAATAGTCTTGGGAAGCACAAAGGCAACATAAGGTAGAAGGAAAAAGGGGAAGAGGCATGTCCTTACCCACTCAGGTAAAAGCTGAAGATGGCGGCATCGAGCAGGTTTTCGTCCACCAAGCCCTGCATCACAGTTTCAGCATTCCCGGCAGAAAGGGAAGGATAGGCCAGACCCAGGATGCCGTCAAACTCAGCATACAAAAAGCTGGTGCCAGGCTCAGTCTCACTCAGGCCAAACTCCTGCTTCTTGATGGAAAAGTCCTGGAGCTAGGGCACGAAAGAAAGCAGGCACAGCTTATTCGAGTGCAGCACAGGGCATCGCTACCCAAGGACAAACAGCGGGTGCACCAGCACAGCCAGGCTACGTACCAGGAGCACTAAGCGGAAATGGTGCCTGCCTGACCAAAGAAGGGCTTTGCCATCCTGCGACTATGTCTGAAAGCCATGTACCACATATACGAAATAAGAGACTTTGCATTACGGCCAAGCAATAGAGCTCCCCCTTTTGCTCACAAGGGAGCATTTGATGTTTCTAGAAGTGACCAGCCCAGGTTTTCCAGGTGCATGCTCTGGACATGCACTTCACAGGCCATGGGATGTGGACAGGTGGCCTTGCTCAGTGCGCTGCTGCTGACCGAAACGCAGCAAAGCCAGAGGCGCCCCTTCCTCTCCCAGCTGAAGTGTCACTTACCCTAACAGTGTCGTAGCCAAAAATCCCGGTGAGGCTGCCACTTCCGTACTCTATGGAGAAGTACTGATCCTCAGTTGAAAACGTGGAGGACTTGCTGGGGTTGAACTCAGTGTGGCTGGCTAAATTGGAAAAGCAAAACAGAAGAGCATGAACTTTCAGCTCATACAAATGGAGGTTTCAGACCCACAGCCAGATGGGGAGACCCTGGTCAGAGACCATCTTCAGTGCAAGTAGTAGGGGAAATCAGAGCATAATTTGCCATCGTCCTCCTTGCACAGGAGTTACTCACTGCAGGCCTCGCTCGAGCAGTATACGGATGGCACCCACAGGTTGGAGGAGCCAGTGTCAAAGAGCACCAAGAAGTCCTGCGCGGGAGTCCCGATGCTGATCTCCCCAAAGTAGGACATCTGGAGGAAAGGGGACATGTTTCTCAATCCCACATTACTCTTTGGCCAACGGCACTGCCAGGTGCACGTGCTGCTTCTCAGCCCATGCAACCACCAGCGTTATGGGATCGTGGGTTCCCAATGACAGTTGATGGGACTGGAGAGATTGCCAGTTAATGCTCTTCCTTGATAATTTAGACATTCTTGCTCTAGGAGATTCAATTAAAATCGCCAGGTAAGTTTTGCCTGGCACACAGCAGCTCCTCTCTGCTTGGGTTCTCTAACCAAGAAAAGCAATTGGTGGAGGCTGGGATGGCACAGGCCTGTCTAAAGCAGCTGTGTTTATGAACTGCTCACAAGCATGCTCGTTCTTTACACAATGCTGCGCGAGCTGGTTTCGGAGTATTTCCAAAACAGAGAATACAGCGCACAGCTGAACAGCTCCCATCCACATTAAAATAAATATTCCCTTTTCCTACAAAACTGTAAGAACTGCTCCTGAAATAAAACAGTTGGGCTCAAAGTCTGACATGTAACTTCCCAAATTTCTCTCTCTATTCCTGCTCCATTCCTCTCATCTCTACACTTACTTTTCCTCCCTTATTTTTAGCAGCCAGTGGATACTCACCTCCAGGTTGTTAGACAGGGGCTCGTAGGCGACAAAGTTACTGAAGAATTTGTAGGCAGGGTCATAGCGACCACGTTCCTCCAGGTATTTGCGGAGCACACCCTTCTCCTTCATTGCTTCCTTTATGGACTTGCCTTTCTTCAAAGGAATTCTGCATGCATGCAATTAGCAAAAAGTCATCAAGTCAGCAGGATATCAAGTGGCTCTTCACTTCCCATCAGACCCCCTAATTTTGACTCCTCCTATTCCTTTTCCCTCCTCTTTCTGTTCCTCCCCTGCCTGATTATACTCCTCTATGCAGATTTTCCAATGTGGTGATTTGCACTGATGAGGGTGTCTCTAGAGGAATATGGTCTAGTCTGGCCACTGGAAAAGTCCTGTGCTTTGGATCCCGACCCCTTCAACTAATGCAAAATGAGTTTGACTTTAGGTCTACCACGGCCATGACCCTTACCAGCGTGACCTCTTTGGGATACAATAAGCAGTATCAGGGAAAGCCAAGAATAATGGAAAGACAGTGAGAAATTGCTCAGCATTAATGTGAAAACTATGACTATCTTCTAAAGCCTAAGCCATAATAGTAAATACTGGTCCAAGACAAAACCTAAGACTCCCAACACATATCTCACATTGCTCCTCTTTCTGACTCACCACCACATTGGAAACAACTAAAATGCTCATGTGGTTATTCCATACTTACCTCAACAACCCCTCAGAGAGGTGGAGACAGACCAAGGTGAGGATCAGCCACTTCATGATGATCTCTTGCAGGCAGTTTCCAAAGAGACCGCCAGGCACCCTGCTTATTCCGGGATCCCACGCTGATGCTGGAGCTCTACAGCTCCTCCTTATATACCCAAAGATGGTCTTCATTGCCTTACGTCACTGCACACTCACATGCCTTAAGTTTATCAATGCATCCATTTACACGAAGTATTTACCCCACAGTGCTAAGGACTATCAAGAAAATTCCAGGTCAAATACAAATACGAATGCTGTTCCATTTTCAAGGTATTCCTCAAACAAAGAAGTTGATAAAAATGACTTGATAAGAGTAACCCAAACTCACAAGAGTGAAGTTCGCTACTAACCAACTTCTTTTTGATTCGATAGAGGTATCAAGGTCTTTCTCAAAAGACAAATGAAAGAAAAATTTCATTGTGTTTTCCTGAGATAGGATGGAAAGAATAACACGGGTTATCATCAGTTGTATAATTCTGTTTCCATTCCAGTTCTTACCTCTAGCGTTTCAGAAAGTCATGGAATGACCCCAAAGGAAAGAAACGCATGGGCTTGGGTTGGAAGGACACTATACACACAGGCATGTTTGCTTAGGAAGACACAAACAGCCCCATTAGCTGTTCTTAAATTGACTCCTGCTGAGGAAAGAGTTTTCAGGAAGAATTTTTATAAGCCAAGGAACTAAACTGTGCATTTTACCAAACAATTAGCGCTCACGTGCTGTAGAGTTTGGAAAAAAAAAAAACAAGCAAATCAACTCTCTGCACAGAGCTATTGGCAGAGAACCTATGTAAAGGCCCTGCACCTGGAGTGGATCAGCATAGCCAGCAAGAGTGAAACAGCATCTTGTTCAACACTGGTTTTATGAGCTAAAGCACCTCATTCCCACCAGCCCCCAAATTCTAATCCAAAATATTGTCATAAGTTCCTCACAGTGGAAACAGCATGGCTTAAAGGATGGGTACTCCAGAGAGCATTAATACTCTTACTATGTTTAACCTCTATTCATCAAGTTCCAAGGAAACTTCAAGTCTTCTCATCCACACTCTTATAACCAACCGTAAGCAATGTCTCTGCCCCAAAATGAGGTTCCATGAAAGAGTAAGTGATTTCAGAGCCTCAGCTCCTGTATCACACAGGTCAGAGAGCCTCATCCAAACCTTTCTGCACCAAGTCCAATTTCCAGCTCAAACAAGCAGCAGGTAGAATTGTCCTGCAAAGATATACCATAGGCGATCAGCCAACAGAGAGGAAAAGGGGCCTGTCTGTGTACACGTGCCCGTTTCTTTTTCATTTATTTTTTAAACCTACTGCACTATTTTTTATAATTTTTCCTGCTGGCAAAATAAGACTGATTGGCTTCCTTTCTGTTTTCCTCTCCAACCTGTCAACAGTACATTCTTCAGACTGTCATCATAACTAAGAGACACTCCATCCTGGCATGCACGTCTACCTCCATCCGTGGGAGCAGATAGGGGTGCTGGGGGTGATGGAGAAGTAATAGGGTTGCACAGAGCTGTCTACACAATCTGTCCTCTCCTCCCTGCCTGTCCCGGAGACCTCAGCAGTTCAGTTTAAGAACACGTCACATGGCAAGTATTCTGTTCTCTGGCTTATTATTAAAAGGACAAACAATATCTTTTCACTCAAATGTAATCTTATCATCAAGGATCAGAAAAAACAGTAGAAACTGATCACCCCCCTGACCAAAACAAGAGAGGAATGGAAAGAACATGACTGACTGGAGACATCTGGTGACCAATATTCCTGCACAGACCTAAGTTGTTTTTTACGGAACATGTGTCTCACCTTCAAGGTCCATAAGAGCACAGATAAGGTACCTGGCTGTGCCCAGTCACGATGGGAGATGCTTACTAGCCACCTGCAAAAATAACATATTCTAGTAAAGAAGTGGAGGTGGAGGACAAGGGAAGGAAGTGGGATTCGGGGTGGGGGCAGTATCCAGGGCCCCTGTGCAATGCTTCAAGCACCACATTGGGTAAGCAGGAATAAGGCAACCTGACCCAGCACTCTCATTTGGCGAGTGTCTTAATGCACAAAGATCCAAGTCCCTCAGATTTTCCATCCTGAATAACATAGGCATACTCGTGCTTACCCATTCTGACACTTTAAGGTGCTTAATTAACACTGTCAAGGTTTCCAGGAACAAAATGAGGGATAAAATTATCTAAACTGGGTTTTTTGGTGAATACTTTCCCAATCCCATTTTTTAAGATTATTTTGCTTTTTTGGCTTTGCTTAATGCTGAACAAAGATCTTCACTAAACCATCTACAGGAATAGATTAGAGATGTGTAATTTCCTAGAACTCAAGTTCAGTAGTATCCGTTTTGTTTCCTTCTTCTTGAAGATCAAGCTCCTGAAATAAAGACAGCCTCAGCTTTGCTTTAAAAACAGTTCCAACACCTAGGTTTATTTGCAAAAATCAAACATACGAGCACTGAAGGCTCAAACAGCAGAAGTCAGGTGGAAAACTCCCAACCTTTTAAAATTAGAGGTCATAATGTTTAAGCTATTTTTTGAAAGAAAGCGGAAGGAACCCGATGCAACTTTGAATGCTTGGTCCTCATTGTGTATAGCATAGGTTACACAGCGGATATACTCTGGTCCAGTTCACAGTTGATAAGGTGTTCAAATGCTAAAAAATTTACAAAGTGATAGCTGGAAACCAAAGAAACTGACCTTGCAAATCAACCCTCGTCCATGCCCTCATCCGACTTTCTTTAATGGTGCCTGCTTGACTTGGAACAGCCTCTAAAATCCCACAAGCCAAAAATTTCCCTCTGCACACACAAATTCAAGAATTATTTTGCTTGTGTGGCCATGCTTTTCCTGCCTTTTGGGCATCTCTGTGAGCATAACACAAGAAAGATCCTCACTTTTCTGAGGAGGCAGTCGTCATTCGCATTCTGTATTGCACCTGCTGTTGAGAGACAGCAGAAGAGATCCTCCAGGTATAAGCAGTATTAATGCTTCATTACCACTGAGTTTGAATCCTTTTCAATATGCCTAATGCAGTGAGACGAGCCAGACAGAGGAGCGCAACCATTGCTCCAGGTAGAATACATATGGACATGGACTGAGATACACCAATCGTTCCTCCAGAGAGGAGAGCCCTAGAAAACAAAAGCTGCAAGCAGTCCAGACCGAAGTGCTCAAGGTCAGCTCTTCAGGACTTCAGGGGTGGAGCAGCAAAACCTGCTGTGGGCTGGGTTGAAAGAGTGAGAGCTGCATGTGGGATCCAGGATCGAAAGGGGGTAAATTGCAAAATGCAAGATGCATGACTCCTGGCCTAGCTATAGAGCAGCCAGGAACCACAGGGCAAGAGAGGGTCTACGTAATCCTATCCAGCTCCCTGGAGCTTTCAATTCTAAATAAAAACTAAAATGCACTTCAAAATGTGACAATTTTCTCTTTGCAACATACAGAAAAGACACCATCACCAGATAATCGTCATATTCCGTTTATTCTGTATACATTCGTAGTGCACGTTAATGTAAGACATGAGCACTCCTCAGGTAACATAGCACTGCTATTGTTCTTCGCCTTTAAGGTTACACCCGGATGAAATATAAAGAGGGACTGAATGCATATCCACAGAAACAACCTGAAGAAGCATTTACACAGCAAGATCAACCTCTATGGTCAGAGCAACTCTGAATCCCCGGTGGCCAGAGCCCCGAAGCACCTTTGTTTTTCTGCCACATCAGAAATGATCAGTATCAGAGACACCAGTACAAGTAACAGGGAGAATCACATGGGAGTAGAGCTTGAGATTACACAGATGCATCTGGGCCTTCCAACTTTAAAATCGCCTTTACTTATGAAGGAAAAACAAATTAGATCCCTTCCTTAGAATTAGCCTTTTCTATACTGTGGCCTGTAAGTGCCAACTTCAAAGCTTTCAGGATTTCCCCTAATGTGTTCACTCCTGGTCCTGTTCAGTAACAGGAGTCTAAACCTGTTCTGCTACCTGTGCATGGCACTTCAAGATGAGCCTAGCTTGATCGAAAAACAAGCTCCCCACAGACTGGCTGCCTGAGCCCGCAGAAGCTGTTATTTGAATTACTATGAGGCAATGCATTCATTAACAATCACTCATTAATGATACTTCACAGGGAAGACAGCAGCAGAGAGGGCTGAGCAGCATTACACGGAGGGACAGAGAGGAGACTTTGGGAGAAAACGGCTAAGAGAGCGCACAGCCCCGATACAGCACTCTCACCCACAGAAAAGCATCGTAGTAAGGTCAGTACCATCCTCCCCATTTTGCCATGGTGAAACCGAGACACGGGGACAGAACACGCTCTGCCCACCGCCGCAGAGCAGGCCAGGGCAGAGCCAGGGCAGGACGGAAGTCGGGAGCGTGAGCGAGAGCTGGCGCGGAGCCTCCCCGCCGGCAGCGCTGCGCAGACCGCACGCACACGCAGGTAGCGGCCCTGCTAGCTCGAGACAGCAGTCTGGGAATTAGAGGTATTTAGTCAGTCATTTCTCACTGGAAACAAAGACAGCAACAGCTGAAGCTAGGTTTGTTTTTCCTCCCAGTGAGCAGCATGGCTTAAGTAATAAAAATAACACTTAGTACTTCAGTAACAACTAACACATTCACACCTCTTTGCAAAAATATCAATTCTTTAAACCACACGGTTTGGCCTCTCCTTTGCCATCCTCTCCCTGTAAGGCAGGTACAGCTCACAAATGCTCAAATCTCCTTTCCCTAGGAGAAAAAGCAGGCACATAGAATGGGATGAAAGAAAAAACAAAACAAAGCAAAACCCCTTCCACGATAAGAGACAGCTGAGAGCCAGGGAATGCTGTATCTCTAATAAGAGATTCTTGGAAAAGGAACAAGGAAAAGATCTATTTATGCAGTCACCAAGGAAGAAATATCGGAGGAGAAAGTCCAGTTGATTAATTCAAAAACTCAGACAAGAGCCACCTAAAGAGGTTAAGTCAAATTCTCTCTGCACAGCACACAGCTGCTCACCAAGACATCCCTTGAGCTTCAATCTTGCAAGCAGGGGAAAGGACACCAGCAAGGATGCAGTACGGGCTCCAGTGGGGCTACACAAACCTGCTAAGCAGCCAGGTACAAAACCTGGCAGTTAGGCCCATGCTGCCAGGTCCTCACTGCTATCCAGGCCGGCTCCATGTCACTGCCTAGAGCTTTCCTTACAAACCAAAGAAAGTCTCAGCAAACACAACAGCTGAACACTGCTCCTTCTTGCAAGTTACCATTCGCAGGCAGAACAGGTCAGCACAAGGGGCAGCACTAGCGTGAACCATCTGCCTTCCAGAACCAGGCTTGGGAAAGCAACAGATCTCATGGCTTCACTTCAGCTTCAGGGACTAACTCCAGAGAAAAGGGTTTCAGATATACATTTGAATATTCATTCCCTCCTAGTCAACTGTGTGGCATCACTTAGATGCACGGAGCCCTGGAGGAATCCCTCAAACTCACCACCAGATGTACGGATGTGACCACAAAGGGTGAGGTACTCTGCTCTGCAGAGGTCATCTTGGTTGTGTGGGACGTACCGTGGTTGAAGAGGATAGTGGGAGTCGATGGTTATCCCTAATTTAGTTCCCCATCTAAGAAGTAAGCATGCACATATATAATTCGTATGCATCCATTGGGAAAGTCCAGCATACTCACATGTAAGGCTCAAAGCAACATCGCTAAGAAAGGAAACCATTATATGGAGACAAAGGCAGAATTACGCGATGGTAAAACGAATTCTAGCCACCCGATGGAATATTCTCTTAAATAGCCAACTGGTGACAGCGATGACTCTACCAAATTTAGTGGCATTACCCCTTGGGTGAATTTGGCCCACAAAAAGTAAATTAAGTAGAGACATGAAAGAGGAGAGCAATCTTTGCAAAGTGCCATAAAAACACCACACTTCATAAACATGATTTTCAACCAAAAGAAAATAGTATCAGGGAAAGACTCCAAAGAATTACCAGTAGGAATCACTATTCCTACTGCCCGTTACCCAAATCAAAGAGGAGGGAACTGAAAGAATGAGAAAATATTAATTCAAATACCGTAGCCTTTTCAACCTGCCACTGATTTCTTCTCCCTGAAACGGTTTCAGGTCTGACCACTAGAGGAAGCTGTGAGACTGGTGAGCACCACTCAGGTTTTAATATTAGGGAAAAATCCAAGGTAACAGCATTTCTGTTCCTGGTGCTCCAAGAACTGCTGCCTCAGAGTTCAAACGTAACTCCAGAATTTTCTTCCCTTTTCACATCACCTACAAAACTGAGCATTAAGAAGTTTTGAAAGGATCCTGGTCACTTAATGAGGATCTTGCTCTTGTGAAGCTATCCACAAAAATGAAAAAGTAAGAAAAACATTGGCACATGAACATGGCGTGCCCCCTGAAAGCCATAAATGATAAGTGGTTCCCTGCATGAGGTCTCCCATTTAATTGCTTTAACGCTAATCAAAACAAATCCAATGCAAACAAATAGCTGTGACCAGCTTTACGTCCCCTAAGCTTTCTGGGAGCTTGCAATATCACACGAGCAAAGTCTGCCAAGCCAGCAGTGCTACTCCCTCCACTCAAGGCCACAAGGGAGAACATGAAGTAAAGCAGAGGACAGTGAAGCAAGACTGCCAGACTACTATTCACTGAAACGGCAAAATCAGAAGCAGCCAACACAGGCCCTCCTTTGACCTTACAGATGAGAAAATTTAATTCTTTTTCTCCTTTTTTGAGTAGGAGCAGCATGCACCCCTATAAACAGAATAAGAAACGTCATAAAGGAACAACAGTAGCGTATTTGCTATGCACACACACAGCTATTTCACAGTGGTCTCCTTGTCACTACTGCTTTCTACGTCCTTGCGAGGCACTGTGAGCATTAGCTTCACCAGAAGAAGAAAGGAAGGCACAAGCCAGGCAACATAATTGTCCAGGGGACATGAAAGTCAGTGGTTTGAACGGTCAAGGCCAGCTTTCCCAAATCCAAAGCTAATTTAGAGGCGCCTAAATGGGATTCCCCTGGGACACACTGGGAAGCCCAGCCTCTGCAAGGCCTCTAGAGAGGAAACACCAGCAACCAAGCTGTGCTGTCCCAGTGCCCTGAGCTCCCAACACCTACAGACCCTCACACCAGCCTCACCCCACCGGAGACCCGCAGCAACCCTGGAGGCCACCCGTGCCCACAGGGAGCAGCCCGTGACACCCAGAGGACAGGCAGCCCAGGCCTCTCCTACCTTCCCCCTGGATAGGGGAGCAGTCACCCAGCAGTGGCTTCCCTTGCATTTAACCAACCTTCAGAGGTGGCAAAAAGCCTCTTCCATGTGGGTGGCAAAGGGCCCTGACGTCTTGCTCCATGTAAACATCAAACGTTTCATCCTTTTTTTCTTTCTAGGGGGAAGAAGGGAATACATATTTTGCATTTCTCAGCTCAGGCAGTGACACTGGAAAGGCAGGCTCATCCGGAGGCTCCCAGAGCACTGCCCCTTGCTGTCACGTCAGGGTTCCTAATGCTGTCCCAGAGGGTGATACCTAGAGCTTATAAACTCTTTATTTAAATAGCTTCCTTAAACTTTATTAATACAGTGGACTTTTCTTTTTTCAAATAAATAATTTCTTCTCTCACTTCCCTAAATGAAACCTAGATTTAGGGGGATACATTACTTGTCTTTTTTCCTTTAAAGTTATTTGGCATACATATAAAAATATATTACTCAGGTTTTCTTTCAGTTACAAAACACATAATGGTTGGGGTGGAGAAAAGAACGGAAGACAAGCACAAGGACTTCCCCCCCAAAAGAAAAATCACTGAATTTCAGCAAGTGGTGTACTTTGGATTGCACTGCAATAAACAGCAAGCCAAGAAATTTGTGCTCTGCAGACTCAGGCATGACATTAGTTACACTTTTATCACTTTTCTTAACTGACCAGCACACATCCTTGCTCCCAGAAAGGTCACATTCCAATATGACATTATAGCACTTCAAAAATCGGGAAATCAAGTTTCTGGACCTCAGAATCAGGTTAAAACTGGACAATCAGGTTCTCTCCTCTTTCATCCCAGAGGATCTCTGACTCTGTGAATTGTAAAACATTAGGAACAAGGCGGACATGGCAAAGCTTGGCAACCTTTCTGCCAGGAGTGGGACAACTCGCAGAGCACTGGATCTCTCGACTCGTATTCCAGGGAGGAAGGTGAAGAGTATGGACAGCAAAAAAGTGGGACTCCAAACCCCAAGCACTTCTGTCTCATAGAAACATCTGATAATGGCAAACAGTAATCCGGGAAGGGATTAGGCTGCAGCATGTCACCAGGCACAGAGTGGCGGTGGAACATCCTGCAACGGGAGAGAAGCAGAGACCCTACAGGCACCTCACACGTAGGCCTGACAGCTCAGCTTGCATTCAGCCCTCGTGTCAATAGATAAACCCACATCAAAGGCCATAGATTTATCCAAGAGCCCAATTTAGCCCTTCCAAGTCTACAGTTGTAGGAAACGAATTGCACATTTAGTCAAAACACTGATCAAATATTTCACATGGATTCAGCCAGGCACGTGGGGGTTGGCAACAACTTTGATACGACTCCAAGCTTGGCTGCTTTGCAACTCCGCTCACACTCGCGTGTCTCCCGTACCATTTCCCACCCACCCTGCAACAGTGAGCCCAGTTAGCAAGTTTTGGATTCACAGCTGCTCTTTTCCCCCTTTGCAGCGTGGCAAAGCCACAAACTCTGTTCCGAGATCTGTTCCCCAACAAAGGTTGTGAGCTGCTGAGAGGACATGTTTCATATTGGCACCAGCTTTTGCAATTATCAATGCGATACAAAAGAGCATTAAATAAATAAATAAATAAATAAATAGAGAGTAAACAAATAAATAGCACAAATCAATAGCACTTCTGAACAGCCACCAAAAAGAATCTTTAAAAGTCAAAACAGGTAACATACAACTGAAGATTTCTAAACCAAGCCTCAAACTTCTCTCATATTTGCAGTCTTCCCATCCTCTTTTTAAGCAAGGTCCCCTCAGGAAACCAGGTTTATGTGATCACAGTGTCTGTGCCCATGTCTGTCTGTCCTGCTCTGTTAATTTCTGGAGATGCCCAATTCCAATCAAATCTCAGAGAGGGACAGAAGAATCAAAGACTTCTATGGGCTTCAGGAAAATAGGCAAGAGAGCAGAGGGGAGAAAGCAGTAGCGACTTGAGAGGGAGAAAGACTGCACCATGAGCTCCCACGTCATCGGGGACCAGAGAAACCGCAAAGGAAAAAACAGACTTTGGAATGATCCCACTGCAGAGGCTGCTTCCCCTGGAGCTCACCAGGAGTCACAAGGCATGAAATCCCCAAGAAACAGGCTCAATTTGCAGCCAAGCTCCTAAAGCAACTTACTTTTAGGAACACTCCTCCACCATGCTACTGCCCTGCCTCTACAGCCGGGCTGCTGGCACCGTTCAAGGAGCTGCCAGGAAAGCAGGAGAGTTAACCCTGTTCAAGGTTGTATCCACACAGTGCCAGCTCTATTGCTGGCACCTTCTGCCCCTCTCTCCAGAAAGAAAATTTAACCCGCAAACAGTGTCTTCAAAAATCCCACAAGGCTTTAAAAACAAACTACACAGGAAGAGTGGAGAGGGGAAGACCGGCAAACAGACTAGCCTTAACATCAGCTGTAGGAGCCATCCCATGACACCAGGTAAGGGGGTGAACAGGAAAGCAGAAGGCAACAGCAAATGGAAGTCACACCGGGCAATACACTGAAGGGCAGATACCAAAGCCACAACACAGTGCTTGCACTTGGCATTCCCCCTTACAGAGGCAGGTCAGTGCTGTTATGTCGAGTTTTCCTTGAAGTCCCATCATCTCTTGGCAGGGCCCTTTGCAAATTGGACATGGCTGCTGTCTTTTTGAGGTCAATGACCGCATAGGAGTCCGTCCGGCGGGCTTCGTGGGTGGCAGGAGGTGGGGCATGGAGGACCGGCGGGTTCTGATGTCCCTTGTGTGGCTCAGCCTCCAGCTCCACCTGGATGTAGTTGAGCTGCCGCGGCTGCTCTGGACAGGGCCGGGGGAAGTCGAAGTTGAAGACGCTGGACATGCAGTTGCGACGAGGCTTTGGCAGGAAGCCACTGCGCCGCAGGCCGCTGCCCCCGTGCAGCGCAGTGTTTTCTGAGTTCATGTAGTTCTGCAGAGGATCGTCTTCACCAGCCTCAGGGTAGCTGTTGGGGGAAGGTGTCAGCCCATCCCCAGCGTCTGTGTCCTCCTCCCCTCGTCGGAGCGGCTGGCACTCCCACACTGGAGGCAGCGATGGCAAGTTCTCATAGTGCAGCAAAGCCGTTCTGCGATGGGAGCAGCCGGTTAAGCCCAGATCCTCCCGGGTGAATTTCAAGCGCCCACCTCGGCGGAGAGACGTGCTGCTGGGGGGCAGCAAGCCGTTGACATTCTCGTAGACGCACTGGGGTGAAGGACACTCATCCTCACACTCGTTGTTGTTGTTGCTGGGGGCACAGAAGTGCGTCCTGCACTCCCGGTGGTGCTGACAGATGCTATCCCGTTTCACCATGTGCCTGTAGGTGGATGTGGGACCTAACACAAACTTAACCTCCCCTGGCTGCAGAAAGACTTGGGGATTGCGGTCTTCTAGAGAGCAGCTGTGGTTCCTATGGGGGAAAGGAGGGTGGACTTCAGGCAAGGAGTGCATACAATGTCGGCCCCTCAGCTCCTGATCACCATTGGCTGTGTTCACGTAGGTGTGGGACTGCAAGGAGAGAAGCAGAGGGACAGTGAAAGGAGAAGAGACGAGACGAGAACACAGCAGGTGTCAGCAGCTGAGAAAACAACAGGA
This sequence comes from Casuarius casuarius, assembly GCA_003342895.1. Lineage (NCBI taxonomy): Eukaryota > Metazoa > Chordata > Aves > Casuariiformes > Casuariidae > Casuarius > Casuarius casuarius. The sequence goes on along the minus strand of PTFA01000104.1, from coordinate 1,627,482 downwards.
AAGGGAAAGAGTTGAGTGACTGATGGAGTAGGAAGAGAGCAAAGAATTTCAGAACTTGAGAAGATTTGGGGAAGCAAAAAGTCATTGGTGGATTTGTGGATTGAAGGAGGGACGAAAAGGAGTCCAACTGTAGAAGACTCAGATGATCTGTTTCACGCTAGATACGTGTATATGGGACAGAACAAAAAGCAAAGCCACCAGCAAAATATTTTACTGAGCAGTTTACACTGCAGCTATTGCTGAATTCATACCTACCTAGGTTTACCTGACAACGTTTGGGACCATAGGATTATGTAGGGCAAATCTTAAAATTCTAAAACCAAGAAAAGAGATCTGAACATCAAAAATAAAATGCAGAATCTCAACTGTTGCATGCATCTGCATATTGATTTAGAGGTTGTAATAACTGATAGGGCAACATGAGTTGGACTCGCGTAGAAAATTAAGTGCTGCTGTTAAATAATTGCCAAGGCAATACCAGTGGATTAAGGAAGCCAAGTCAGTCCATCTCAGTAGAGTGTTTGTTCCAGTGAAGCATGAGAGAGCAGAAACCTCCAGGACCAAAATGAAGCAAAAGAAACAACAGATAATGAGGTAGAAGGATCCCCTGAGCTTTGCTGGAGTAAGAGAGGCCTAGAATTGCACAGGACTGCTAGAGAAACATGCTTGTTGTTCATTGCTTACGATAACAGCATTTAGGAGATCCAGGTTTACCTGCTCATCAGGCCCAATGAGGGCATGAGTAGAGTCTTCACCCACAGAAGAATGCCTCAGGCTGCTCACGGAAGGGGGACGAGCTGTGGAGTAAGATAGGGTTTCTCCAGGGAAGCTGTGAAATCCATTGGGAAATCCTGGGACAGTGTACCCCAGACCTGGGAGAGAATTGAGACAGATAACCATTAGAGCATTGATTTGATACAAAATACAGAGTTGGCTGGTCTCTTAAGAGCACTCTGGAAGGCAGAATCAACATGTCTGGAGAAGACTTCAACATGTCTGGAGAAGACTTCTACCATGAGGCTCATAGTATATACACAAGGGCTAGGCCCCCTTGTTTAAATTTAGGTCACTCCTAGTAGAGGCAGGAGTTGAGCAAACCTGAATTCTTCCAGATGTGTTTTCCTTCAGGAACCACCTGATCCTCGTAGGTGCTATTTAAAAAGGCCTCTTGGCAGAGGTCCAGAGGAAAACCAACTGAGGGCTGACAACTTGCTTAATTATTGAAGGGCTTTTTTTGCCATTTCCTTGGAAACAAAATACCATGTTGCAAACAAGTGGGGCCTTAAAATAAACATGCTGCATGGGACATACACAGATGCAAAGAGATAGGTCAGCAGCGAGCCAGTACACGGGAGAGATCCCGTGGGCTGGAAAAGGCAGCTTTCGCACAAGCAATTGCAGACATTGCTCACGTCTCCGCATTCCCCCTCTTCTCCCCAGATATCAAAGAAGCCTTACTGTTGGGTGTCTGGGGAGTCCGAGAAAGCTCCCGCTCTGTGGGGTGACTGTTCCTGGTGATGACAACAGGCTCTTCCACTACGTTGATACTATTACATTGCATCAGGTCCTGAAGCAAATTAAAGATGTCCTCTGCTCTGGAACACTTAAATGCAAAAATTCCTGCACAGTAATGAAGAGGAGGGTCAGAAGAGCAAAAAAGCAAACCTGCTTTAACAAGAGTATAATTCTCGGTTATAAATAAACAAGCATGATTGCGTTAAACATGCTAAAATCAATCAACCCCTGCAACTCTCAGCCACAGGAGAACAACTAACAACTCAGTGGATTAATGAAAGATCAGACATTTCTGTAAGTCATGAGAATGCTCATCCTTTCACTGGACAGGATAAAAATTTGTTAGGAAATTGTAAATCCTCATGCTTTAAGTCATAAACTGAACAGATATATGAGCAGGAAAAGAGTCTCCCTGTTTTTATGCAATGACTTGGTAGAAAGTGTCTTGCATCTTTTTTTAAGGTCCATGGCACTAGCCACTAGCCGAATCAGGACACTGAAGAGCTGCTGGGACCTGGTAAGGCAGTTCCTAGATTCCTTACGAACACGCTGACAATTCATAAGGTAATATTTTGTAAGCCACTTTCTATATTCAACTGCATCCTGATGCAACACTTCTGCATAGCAAAACCTATTGCTGCAGCAAAGCAAATACGGTGCCACGACGACCACCTGAACAAATGGTGCATTGCTAGAAGAAAAATAGCACCTCAATTATCTTTAACGCGGATTGATCCTACAAGAGCAGAAGTGTGAAAGGGACAAGCTAACTGGTCTTGTTCCATCTCTAATCGTCTGTTTTAACTCACTTGGCACCCAGTCCAATTCCCACTGCCAGTGGAAAGTCTTTCCAGTGACCGATGGGAGCTGAATGGGGCCTTGCGGAGTGTGCACCTGAGGGAGGGATGAGAGCACCATATTTCAAAAAACATATCGAATTAAACAGTGGCTCCCCAGCTGAGCAGCCCAAACCAGACCTGGTGTGTGCAGAGCGAACCAATCCCAAGCTGGCACGCACACACACGCACAGGAGCCATAGCAACAGGAACAGCATGGCAACAACAGCTCCTACCCCAAAGAAAAATGTTTAAAATACTCTGGCCAAAATATAGCTGTATCTGCCTTATTTAAGATGGGGAGCTGCAGCAGGAAGGAATTCTCCAAATAAAATTAACTGAGCAGAAAAATTTCCTACAAGGAAAGAAGGAAACTAATCAAAATACAGTGGCATCCATTGGATTTTTGTCCGCATTAAGACTGATGAGTTAGCATTTGTCTGCTAAAAGATTTTCTAATACACGAAGAGCAAATAGCTCTGCTTTATCATCACTATCTGGATCTAAACAAAAAAAACAAGGCAGAATTCTAATTACTGATCTGCATCCTGCAAAGGCAAAACAGACAACCAAAGACAAGCAATTCCCATTGCTGGCAACTGATAAGCACCCAATTCCAGGAGAGGAAAACCCCACTTACATAAATATTAAAAAGGAGCATACGGCATTACAGATTTGCACAGTACTTCACACAGACACTGAACAGTCATGTGCTGCCCTTCTGGATAAGGAGGAGTTTACAAACACATTAATAGAATGAGGAAACACAAACTTTTTTTTCATTGGTCTCATGTGCCAAGAAAATGCTCAGTTTTCTAAAAGCAAGAGACACAGACTAGTAAAGGAACTAATAGGCACCATAGTAAAACTGGAGTCTATTCCCAGCTCTGCTGATGACTTGGCATGTACTCCTGGGTGAGTCACTTCCCTTCTCTATACACAGCACCCCCATGCATAAGATCTGTAAAACATAAAACTCCTTTGCCCCCATGTTACAGATTGCTGCCAAACAGTAAATACAGAGCATTAAGTAGAACTAGTACTAAGGCAGAGAGAATGCACTGAGAAATACAAGAATGTGTTTAAACTACTACTGCTATTGATGTGCCTTTGGAAATGCAGAAATTAGCAAATCCTGAGAGAGCTGGAAAAGATGCAGATCATGCCCTTTTACTTTCTCCCTGGACTTAAAAGATGCTTTAGTCTTGCAAAAAGCACTTTCTAGCTCCTAGAAGGACATCTACAGCAACCCCTCCTACCACAGCTAATCATGGTGAGCTCCAAAGCACGGAGCTGACAGTGTAACTAACATCCCATCCAACACTAAATATGTCCCATCCACTTAAAACTTCAGCTCAAGCCTGTTGTGCCAGTTACCCTACGAGAGCTGATACACTAGCGAAATGAGACCACTAGGTTTATGCCCACATCCTGAGCCTCAATACGGCTAGCATTAGTGTTTTAATGGGGAGTTTTAACTGTATGCATAGGCACGTTCCAGTATTCTGGGGGAAGAGAGGCTGCAAATGAACATGTTGATTTGTTAGATGCAGGGACTTGGGAAGACATAAGCGTCAACTCACTCAAGCTTCCTGGGAATAGAAACTTCAGAGCTCCTTCCTCCAGGAAACACAACACTCACCCTGCCCTGTCTGGCAGCGACGTCCACTCTCAAAGGAGAAGAGGTTGGAGTCATAGCCGTAGCGGCGCAAGCAGAGGTAGGGCCACCTGACGGCATCTCGCTTGTGAGTGTGCAAGATGAGCTCCGTCTGCGTCAGTTCCATAATCCCAGATCCCAGCTCGTTACCTTCATCGTCCACGTTCGTTACCTGCAGCGGTGACACTGCTCGCATCAGGGAAATCTGTGCGCTTGTACGCAAAAAAGTGCTACAGGTTTAGGCCTACCCACGAAGATGTTGTAATTCCCATGGACTCCCCCTTCATTCACTAAGATGCATTTTTTTCAGTTGAGAGCATGAATTCATTGCTGGCAGAAGGCACCAAGTCGGCAGCCTTGGAGACTGTATGCTTGGCAGTTCAGCTGATGTCTCTCAACACAGACGCTGGAAGACAGCCCTGAGCAATAAGAGATTTCTCTCCAGTTCTCCATTTCCTTGCTAAGGGAGAAACTCAGTGCAGAGGCAATATCTGAGACCTATTTTTCAAGCAAGGTTTCTTAATTAAAAAAAAAAAAAAATGACAACAACAACATTTTTGCAAATCTCATCATGTGAAAAATTTCATGTGAAAAAGCAGAAGTTTGCTTTGCTTTCCTGCCTGGTGTCCAACCCAGGCTGGGCTTTCCTAGTAGTTGTTGATGTCACAGATTCCCCTCTGAGGATGAAAGTCCAATACGTACCTTAAATTTGGTGGGATGGTTGTCCGGGATGCTGTCCCTGCACAGACAACTGCAGCAGCTCCCCATGACGTCGGCATAAGAGGTAATCCCTGGGAGCGGACACAAACAGAGGACAATCTTATCTCCAAACCATCTCCTCCACCGTCTCGGAACATACATCATTTACATGCTGAATCCTCCTTAATCACCCTGCACATGGCCCAGTGTGTTTGAATCTCAACCTTTTTTTGCTTTGAAAACTCTTTAGTGTGTTACTCAATTAATGGACATCATATAATATAAGGCTGACTAAGAATAACAGCTCTCAGGTGCTACTTTATTCACTTGTTCATTAATTTGCAATATAGTCTAAAGGATTCCATTTCTCCCTTCCAGGAGAGCTGTACCAACAAACACGTATAGTGTGAACCTACCCAAAGCACTCCTGTGGGGATCGAATAAAGTTTTTAACTTTTAATCTCACTTGGTTCTTACCATTAGGCAATTGTTTGATCTTTTTGGAGGAGTGGGAAGAAATCCCACTACTGTCCCTCTATCTCCCTCCAGACTTCATGGTAACCAGGCGTTAGAGTCACCTAGAACACAAGGGAAACTGCCCCATCTTCCACCTGACAAGGAGAATACAATTAAACAGATCAACAGATAAAAGACAGAGAATAACAACAGGAATTTGGGGGAGGGGTGTCACTGAATTTCCCTCAAATATCACACAGAAGGAAAGTGCACATTTTTTTAAATTAACTACCTGCATTTAAATGCACGTAGAAAATAATTCTGCATAGACCATTCCTAAAACACACAGCGCGTCTAACACAGACATCAGGTACGCACACTTGCACTGATATTGCACGGCTAGTGAAAATTATCCTTCATCACTATTCGTGCTGATTTTCTAGCAAATGTATGTCATCAAGAACTCAGTAGAGACACTCACAGGACTTGAAACCATTTGCATCCCAATGGGCAAAGTCTACAAAGTATGTTCAAAAACGTAACTTCTGAAAAACATGCAGTCTATAGCTAAAAACCCTAAAAGTAAGAGACGTTTTACTTCTTAACTTTGAGATCCTGTCAAGGAGGGTGGTTTATCAGAGCTACCGTAATACAAATAAAATACTGAATGGCAGATGGCTTTAAAGATGTGAGGAATCACACACATCTGCTGCTTAGGAATGTGAAAACATCTTCATTAGATGGAAGGTCCTTAAGGGTCAGAGAACAAGCAGCCTTAAAAGCAAATGAACACAACAGCTGTTGTATGTTGAACTATGAAAAGGAGCAAATGCCAGAAAACAAAAAGATGCAGCTCTCTAGTCTTTTTCAGAGAGTGCGAGCACGCAGGAGCTACAGACACTAGCAGCAAGAAAACCTGGCATCTCCGATGCAGTCTTAACAAACTTCGCATCAACTCTAGGGCACTGGAATCAGCAGCAGATAATACAACAGGATGCCATGCTTTATTTGGCAAGAATAGCTAATGATCTCTCCATCTGAGGCGTGAGAGAATAAAGCCATATGGATAACCAGCCTGGCACTGCAACAGTAAGTAAAATGAAAAGGCTATTGGAAATCTCTCACTCTGGCACGCCAGAGTCTGCCTCACCAGTCGCTCCAAATTAAACACTGAATCATGGAGTTGCATCTGTGCGCAAAACCACATTACACAAACTGCCCTCAGACTTCCAGACAGCGCGCAGCCCAACTGCAGTGTCGCGAAGGGATGGGGCAGAGCTGGCAGGGAGCCATGGGTCCCGTTTCGGTTTTCGCACCAAAGCACAATCTAAATTAATCTTTGAAGGCACTGTGATATGAAATTGCTGTGGCTTTGACTCCTGAAGAATTCCCAACCCTGTCCTAATCCTTCAAAGTCTTCCACAACCTGACAACTTCCTTCTGGGCAAGTTGGAGGAGCATCGTCCCAAATCAGCCGGCCACCTGCCTTTCCGCACACACCACTCACCCCAGCCATAACAATGTCACACACCCCCTCCCTGTTCAACAGCGCATCCTGGTCAAGTGTCCTATCTGTTTCTCTAGACTCACTGTGGATTTACTCCCAGCTGACTTTACAGGCTTCGATCAATAATTTAGCAACAGATTCCTCTCCGTTCCATTTAATCTGGTCACTAGGGGCCTTGTTCTCCACAGTTTCTGTCCTCCCATTCCCACCTTGCTAATTCCCTTGGTTAAAAATATCTTGCAGGGAACACGTTACCCTCTGCCCCCTCTCGCTTCTTTATTCCTCTCTCCCCCGGTGCTTCCTTCGACCCCCATCTCTCTAACCTGTGAAGGGTTTAGGAAGGAGTGCTGCGGCCTACCCTGAATTGTTATTATGGTTGGAAGTGAACAAATAAGAAAAAACACAGCGAGATCCCCAAGGACTCCCTCGGTACTTCCAGCTCCTCCTCACTCTTGAATTATTTTAGCCGCATCCCTTTCATACAAACACCAAGAGCCTCAAGACTCCAGTCCCTCGCTCAGTGCTTTCAACACGCACCTTTCTGACGGCTGCGTTCGCAGTTTCAAAGCCTTCACTACTTGAACCGCACACACTAGCAGCACCATATGCTTCTCTGCAAGCAAGAGCACTTGCCTCCCAAGACCAGCAGCCCCACTCCCCTCCGCTGTCTCCCAAGCTGCTGGGACCCAAACCGAAATCCTCCTCGAAGTCCTCACACCCCTCCTCGGCCCACGCTCCAAAGCACAGCTCACCTCTTCCTATTTCATAGCCACGTTGCTCAACATCCTTGCAAACCTGCGGAGATGCCCGCCACACCTCCAGGCCCGCAGAAGACCCTTCCACGCCTCTGTGCTCGATTATCCTAAAACCGAGCAGTGCAGAAGAGGGTCCGTCTAACCCCAGGTGACCCAGGTGCCCGGTCCGAGCACCCCAGTCCAAAAAGCAAAGCGCGCGGGGGGCAAACCCAGGCCGACAGCATCGCACGAGGATACCTTGTCCGCAAACACCCTTCTGATGCCCAGGATCAACAGACCCACTGCCCCCCTCGGCAGCCACCGACACGGGGGAGGAGGGAGGGGGCCGCAAGCGCCCCCCGCCCCGCTGCGGGAGGGCATCCCTGGGGCGACAGGGGCTGCGGTAAAGGAGAAGGGGGTGCAAGAGCTGGGGCAGCGCAAGGGGGCACCAGGATGGGGCCTGCGGAGGAGACGGGGGGCAGGGGGCAGCGCGAGGGGGATGCCAAGGGGCGGCGGGGGGAGAGCAAGGGGCAAGTGGGGCGCAC
>PTFA01000104.1:1575104-1606064 GCA_003342895.1 Casuarius casuarius | reverse complement strand
GAGGGAAGGGGGAAGAACACCCCACACTACCAAAATTGTTTTTTCAGTGCTTTGCAGTATGCATAGTTTAACTTGGGAATGTAGGCAGTAAAAGGGTAACACAAAGGCAAATACAYGCAACTAACTTGCTAGTGGAGTAAAGTTGGCTAAAATATTTTCCAACTACTACAGCAGATGATCATACTGGCCATGAATTTATACATTAAGATTCTTCAATTTTAAAGACATAAAATTGAGTAAAGTCAGTTTAATTGTGAGTTGAACAGAATAAGGACACGTTGAGAACAGCTCTTTATCAAAGGCCGCATATTCATGAGCTTAAGAGTCTGCCAAGTGTACAGTGACCTCCTACACCTTCAGAAAACAACCTGCAAATGCCAAGAACCTAGCACTTGCTCTAAGTATCTCTCAAAGCAAGTGACTCCTCATTACAGGACCAGACTCCCAGCACAGGAGAGAATGAACAGTGGTGACAGTTTGGTGCACTGTTCTCATGGTATCAGATCAGCATTAGTAGCTGCTTCAGAACCCTGCATTTCGGTTACACACGGTACAAGGACCTTTTGCGAACAGTTTAGTCAAGTCTTGGTACAGAGCAAACTTGTTTAAGTTTGTTGCTTGTCTTTTTTTTTTTTTTAAATGGGTATTTAATCTGTTTTAAAAGTCCCTAACTGAGAAATTGCAGCTATATATACAGAAACAAATTCTGCTCTCAATTGCACCAAATTAAGGTTCTGATCTTGCAGACACTTCGCTTGCAACTCAGCTGTGGCCGCCGAAATCCACGCATGAGTTAAGTTACATCATCTGCTTACGTGTTTGCAGAAGTAGCACTTAAATCTGGAATTATTCTAAATATGCATCAGTGTATTAGCAGGATTTGAAGCCATACCATTAGAGGAGGGACAAAGTTTGCCTAATAGGCTACCCTTTGTCAGGCATTCACTTAGGTGGGCTTCATTGTAATTGCAAGTACTATATTCATCTTATTGACTTGAGGTAAACTTCCAATCAGAATTTCTGGCAAACAGGACACTATAAAACAGTGTCCACCATGGAGGGAACATCGGGCTATGCTTATATAAAGAAGCCTGCAGTAGACAAATATAAACCAAACAGCATAAAAAATGCTATACGCTATCGCTTCCAAATAAAAGCTAAATATTACAGAAACCTCACAGTGTTGGAAAAAGCAAGTTTACTTTGAAATATAGTTAATTCCTTCCCTATCAGGGCAATCATTTTTCCGACTGCAGTATCTCCACATCTCAGCACAACTAGGCTAATGTCACATGGAGAGGCCACTAATGTCAAAAGATGTCAACAGCAAATGCTACGAAATCCGCTTGGGAAATCAGATGCACCAGTGGCTAATGGTACACTCCCAGCTCCCCATTCCCCTCTGCAACCTACTCAAAGTGACAACTGTATTACTACCTGAATTCAAATGTTAATGCAAAACACTCAGTCAAAAGATGAGCATTCATAGTGAAGAGTCCCAGCTCACTGCAGTAACAACTAATGCTGCATTATGGTTTGCCTTGATATCACGTTTTTATACAAACAGGGCTAGCATGGCTAAGAGATTCAGAAGGTGAACATGCCGTTTGGTAGTCATAGTAAACCGTGACCGTCATTTAGAAAAACATAATCCTCTTAAAGGGCGGATAGGCTTGGAAGGACAGATGCACGGGAAAAACACCAGTTTTCCCTTCCACCTCAGAGATTACTGAAAAGGCATTGTTAAACACTATTTTTCTTTTAATTTTCCTTTTGAGACATGTAGTCTTCACAGAGCAAATGCTTTGCTCTAGCAACGAATCTGTCATGCTTGTAAGTATCTGATAATCACAAGTGCTTGATTTTGATTCTTTCATGAACATCAACTTCTACCTGTGCTGAACCCGAATCAGCCTCCCCTGCACTCAGTGGAGTCACACTTACTTTTACTGGATTTTAATTTGGCCTGTTGCATTACTAGTTTTATGTTCTGGTTGCACAAAAAATAAAACTACCTAGTAAATACACAGATACACAGACATTCATAGGAAATCCTTTCAGACCCTGCTACATTTAGAAAAAAACAAAACCTGTCATCAGTTCCCATAGGACTGTTTCAAACTGCCTTGTCTCCAAAAATAAGAGTGTATGATTTCAAAATTATATTTAATGGCCAAAAAGATTGCCAAAGTTTTTGTAGGCTCAAAAAGCAGTATGTTGCTCAGACATACAGGAAATCTGAAACTTTTTTTGGACAGAAGACATCTGTGCTCTAAGAAAGGACAAGACTGTTGATGGCTGTGCTCCTCTCTGCATGGCTGAAATGGTTAACAGCAGCCAGAGAATAAATTCTGATTTGCCTATATGGCAGGAAATTAAAAGTTGCAGTAGTGGCAGTGGAAAGAGAGGAATGGTATTTGGGAAACTTACCTCTTCACCCCTCCAACAATAATGTAGGGTTGTCAGTTTATGTCTGATGGGTAAATGCTGACAAGAATAAAAGGAGAAGAGGGAGGGAGAGAAACACAATTTCAGAACTTCTCTACCTGAAAAGTGGATCAACATTTTTGAAGAATCTCGTACTTTTAGAGGGCTTCACCTTCAACCATTTAAAAAATCCCAACAAGATTGAAAGAGGTCATGTCTCTTTGCAGTCAAATATTCAGATTTGATTAAAATATGAAATGTGAACAACCAAACTTCAAATTATGAAAACATCTGAGATGCAACTGTAGGCTGAAAAGTGACTATACACGGTCAGCTTAGGCCCAATGTTTATCATATGATTCTAAAATCAAGATTATTACAAATACAGATTTTTTTTGTAGCCTTCCAAACTCAACATAGAACTTGAGAATTAAACTGGATTTGTTCCCTCAGTAGAAATAAAGACCTCATAGGCTAAATTCTACTCCGTACAGCTGTGCAACCTCACTGCCTTCAGTGAGTTTGGGCCATATGTGACACTGGAGTTAATGAGCATTTTCCATTTGTACAGAAGCAGGAACAGAATCCAGCTCTGTCTCCCACCGTTGTGGTATTACTTCCACCCTGTTCCCCTGAGGAAAACAAGCCACACTTGTAAAAGTGCTAGTTTGCCAGTGTCAGTTGCCTCCACACCAACTGCTTCTACTATCAGAGCTGTGCAAGCCAGGGCTCAAACTTCATTATAGCCCTGATGAGCAAAGCTATGCCAGCAGAAGCCTGCGGTGTAGGCTTTGTTTTTACTGCCACTGTATCTGAGCACACACAGGTACACGCCTGTTTTATCACAGGGTGATTTTTTTTTTAAAAAAAAACCACACTTTCTCCAAAGCAGAACTGTTTTTAAATCACATTCCAAGAGAATTTAGCTGCCAATTCAGTTCAGCCTAAGGAATAAACCATCAAGTGTGCACACAGCCCCAGTAACACTGAGAAAAAGAGCTGCTGACAAAGATTGGCAGTCACAGGCTTGCCCTCAACTGCTGGCAAAGAAACTGGTATCACAGAAATAGCTGAGGTCTGGGGAACATTTTCTCTGGTAGAAGAACATTAAAGATTTCTCCAGCAAGAATGGCTTCTAGGACAGCCAACTCCATCTATTCAATACATTCTGGAAACCATTCAAATAAATACACGGGGAGTGACTGTGTGATTCAAACCCTGGAAATCTGATTGACAAACAGAATGACAATTAAAGGGGAGGGTACTATACCTGTTCCTTCTGGAGGTTTATCAGCATTACTAGGTACTGAAGGTTTTGGGAAGCCAGCTGAATGCTTCTGTTTCCTGGTTGCACTCATTGTTACATGCCTTAATCAATTCCTTTTTGAGAAAAGATTAATGATAATAAGCATCAAACTTTCTCTTTTTGTTTTGTGGGAACAATTTAACACCTTTAAAAACAAGATTCTGATTACAATCTTATGCAACAGAACTGCACAGCTTGATAGACTTTTCCGGACCCTGGGTGGCAAACATCATGATCTGATCCATTCCTGCAGCGAGCCTTTTTTCCTACAAAGAGGAAAGATGTGAACACCCATGGTTTTAAAAAACTGAGACTGTTGATTGAGTTATAGTGCTTCCCATCATGGGAACGTCAGTCTTCTGTCCTTATCGCTGTTTTTGGACGGCACCTGAGCTTGGAGTTGTTTTTCTGAGATTCCTGCTTTGCCCTGCACTGTTCTTTGAGTGTAAAAAAGAATGTAGGCCTGGGTTTTGCACACCTCCTCCACACTACATACATTCAGTTTGGAGTCATTGCAGTGGACCCAAAATCCTAGGAATCAAAGTGAGAAAGAGGACATCAGTAAGGGAGACATCATTCCTTCTGATTGTATTTTGGAACTGTTCATAGGAGACATCCACAGAGAAACAGGGTTATGCAGGAGAAAAGGCATCTTTACCTTTTCCTAGAGATACTTTGGAAAGGAGTTTCTAATAAGGAAAACATTTATACCAATTCTGTGCTGTTAACACAGTTTAGAAATACAAAATCATAGTTTAACCAATTGCATATTTTGGCACAAGAATTTCACTAAGAAAATAAAAATTCCCTGGAGATAGCCAATTTGTACTCTTTCTCTGTAGGTTAGAAGGCAGAATCGATACTAATTCAGCTGCAGAAAGAGACTGCTGGAAATTCATAAAAACCCTGCGGATGCTATTCATGAACAGTCCCTGTCCAGTTTCAAAATACTTTCTGTTTATCTCATCATCCCAAAGATACTGAGAAAATACACCCAGCTGCAGCAGCTCCACAGAGTTACATAGCATAAGAAAATGAAGCATTCATGCTGTTAACAGCAAGCAATAAAAGGCATCCCAAAGGGCTACAAAGCAAAGAGCAGCAATCTGTGGTCTTTGTGCAAAAAAAGAAAACATGCTACTAGCAATACATTCTGGGAAACCAACTACTGAACATCAGGAAACTTGATTCCAACTTTGATCGTAAAGCTTTACAGTGCACTACGTCTATGGAACAAAGTACGAGCTGCTGAATTTGTTTCCCCCGTAATAAGGCACACGCACCTCCCTCTGTGTTGTAGCAATATGCTGTGTAGTGTCCTGAGCCAAACCCTTTCCCATGATGCATCACCACAGCGGAGAGGTCATAGACAAAGGTCTCTTTGTCAAGAGAGGAGAGAGAGTCCCTGCAGCAGTAAGGTTCCATGTTTAATACCTGGTCAAAGAGGACATGGACCCCAATCTTCTCACGGTGATTACGTTCAGACCACCTGCAAACACAAGTGCGTGAATAAAAGACTCAGGATCCCTCTTCTTGACAGCGATAGAGGGCTGTGGAAGCATGGAACAGAAGATGCACAGAAAACCAGTCACTGCTAAGCAACTTTGAAGAGCTTTCATTGCGAGGGTCAAGTAGGCACTACATAAACTTTTCCTTCTACTTTCACTCCAACATCCACTTCAGTTATGTTTCGCATAAAGTGGATACTGTTACTGATGCCCCGATATATTTGTTGTAGTAGTTAGGATATTTTTGAGAATTATAATGGCCAAACACGAAGAAAGCCAAACATCTATTGTGACAGTCAAACAGTGTTTAAAATACTCAATTATATAAGTATACCTCCACACACATTTCACAATTGCTTGCACTAATGATTTTAGAAACTTTTCATAGTATTTATAACTTCTTCTGCTACATTTTATTCAATAGGTAAATGCATAATATTGGTCATTTAAACTATCACAGAGTTCCAACTTCAACCACCCCTTCACTCAACAGATCAGTTCATCCTTCTCATAGCCACTGTTCTGAGTTATCTGCAAACTTAGAAATTATTGAGTGGGATTCAAGGGAATCAGCATTAATTTTTACAACTTGTTATATTGTGCATGTACTAGAGAATGCACTAAAAACAGGCTGCTGATTTTAATTTAAGCTCTACTCTGAGAAGGTATCAACACATCTGGTTTGGGTAAAATGTTTATACATGTGCACCTCTCAGAGTGAAAGAAATTACTGGCCCACACTAATCAGTTCTTTCCAAAAAAAAGAGCAGCAATGCAATTGCTAGACACCGTGCAAGGTATCCCACTCACCTGAATCGTTTAAGGTGCAGTCGGAGGACCTGAGGTAGTCTGTAGATCATTAACTGCTTTTTAGCTTCACTCAGAACAAGAGGTTTAGGAGAAGACTTTCGCCGTTTGCCTATCAAAAGAAAAAAATCAAGGCAGAGAATGTTAGGTTGTAGATAATTTGCAGAAGGTGAAAAAAAGCACATTATGAACTCTTTTTTTCTTCCAGTAGCAATAGTCCAGCTCACTGTAAGATGCACTCATAGGATGGAGACAGAAGTAAACATCACTTATGCATTCCTTCACAGAGGAGAAATTTCTTGGATCAAGAACAACATGTTTAAAGATACTTAACTGATTGTGTGTTCATGAGCATCACAAAAATGAAAAAGTTTATCAGCTTCGAGCTGCTCCTGCTGACATTTTTACTCGAGAAATACAACGGACATAGTAAGAGAGAGCTGGGGCCAAAGACTTCTATGGCTGTAGCAGTTTCAACAGGTGAACTACCGGCAGACAAATAATACTGACATCATATTGCTTTAGAAGACTACAATCCATTTATTATACCACTACAATAAAGCTTGTACTAGCAAGCTTTGCTAGCTCAAGAACATTAGTATAAGTCAGAGGAGAATGCTTCCAGCAAGGTTCCAACTCTAGAAGGAGTTCTGCCTTCCCAAGAAGAAAAGCAACTGCTAAGCAGGAACTGGAAAAGAGGAGAAAAGGTTCCTCTTCCCAGTGAAAGCCTATTGCTCTTTCCAGAACAGTGAACATACAACTATACCAGGAGGAAGACAGGTGGTTTTCAGAGCTTCTAATAAGAAATGTACCTGTTAATTAGATTTCTGCACCTTACTGCACCAGTTGGGAACAGATGGGTTGCTCCTCCTCTATCGTGTCTGACAAGTAGTGCCCCAATAGTTTTTGGCACCTACAAGCAGGCTGGTTGCTTTTCCATAAAATTTTTCATCTGGTTAATGTTTCCTTAGCTATTTAACTCTGAAGTAACTGTTAAACTTTGGGCTTTCACCAAGAACCACAGAAAACAGAGTTAAGATGAAAACTGCACTGAGTCATATTGATATTTTGCAAACATTATTTGTGAATAACAATCTGTTCAAACCATATTTGGTTTTCCTTCAAAAGCTTCCACAAGCTAACAGTTATTTCCTAGCATTTTGGAAAGATGCGTAGTAACAGATTCATTGCAAGCTGATAAGCACAACTCTAAAAATATTTGCTATTTCAGCTGTATTGGTTGCAACATAAGTCAAATCATTGGGAGTTTTTCTCCCAAATGGATGAACATTTGCCATGAATACCTGCATGAAACAATTTCAAATTCAGTTTATGTGAGTAACTTAGCTGCATGATTATACAGAAGGCTAAAGTTATTGTCAGAAAAATACCTTATAATCAGACCTACTACAGGAAAACAGAAGTCATCTTCTAGCTGAGCGTAGCAAAACACATGTATTCATATAAAAGGTAATACATTAATGTGAGACTTCCAGAATAATGTCAGTTCATTGCTTCCTGACAAAGTGCCTAAAGACAGACAGAAACTCTAACCTGGCAGCAGACCTTGAGAACTTTGCCTTTGTGGCTTCTGGTTAAAGGATTCAGTTAGGAATAGACAGCACACAGCATATAGATGACTTGTTAAACACGCCCGAAGAGTTTGATAAAGCTGTCCTCTTCTTATCATACAAAAGCTGAATAGCTTTCCCACCATACAGCAGAGATAAGCAAAGCATAAAGAATAGGGTTCCTTCTCTTGCCTCTAAATCCAACTCCCCTCACCCCAAATTCTTACTGCAGTTGCCTCTCCCCTCAAGAACACAAGCAGAGAGAGCAGTTCTAAACAGTCTCATATTAAGTCCTTAGCAAATCATGCTGCTGAATGGCAGAGATGATAAAAGAATGACATAGTTCCAAACTGGTGCCCAAAGGAGCAGAAGCTATTAACAGGAAGAAACAAAACAGCATGAGCACTGAGGAAGAACACAGTTTTCATAGACACATAGGTCACAATACTAGCTTTCAGACACACAAAAGGCACATTGGAAACCTCCCATTCGGAAAAACAGACTGTGCTTCTAACCTGCAAAGATAGCAGCAACATCTGACTTACTGTTGCATTGGTCGCATGCATATATCCTCCCTTCCAGAGCTTCAGTTTCTGTGAACTTGGCCAACATTTCTGTCAGCATGCACTCTGTCTGGTTAACAGGGACAATCCCTTTCTCAATAGAATGATAGCGCTCGGGAAATTCCAGGGAAAGATCCCAGAAGGGCTCAACGGTGTTGGATTTGTAGTTGCATGTTATACAGGTGACCTGGGAATGAAATGTTTATACACAGATGAAGTTATGTACATGTATACCTCCAGACAGACATTTACATTCACATCCAAAATAGCAAGTTCATGCCCAAAACGCAGTGCAGTTTCATGGACATAAAAACAGTCTGGCAGTCAAGAGAAACACCACTTATTTCCAGTCTGAAAGCTAAGTCTGTCTTGAGCAAATAACTTAGACTTCCTTCTCAGTTCCCCACCAAACAGAGACAATACTCACCTTTATGGGATTCACCTCCTCAGATGAAGAACATTACAGGTATAATACTACTTCAGTTGGCTAACACACATTTTGGAGCAGTTTTCTAATACAAAGAATACACATGAGCATTTATCAAGCAATCTTCCTTCCTTAGTTTCTTTACTTTGCTTGCATATTTCAAAGTGCTATCTATAGATCCTTAACTCTTCCATCTGCTAACTATAAATACTATCAGTGAATGGAGCACGAAAGGAGAAATTTGAAATGCACTTATTTTCTCATGTCATCCCAAAGTACTAATAAATAACACAGTAGAAGAGCCTTAAATTAAACTCAGAAGCAGCAGGTGAGAGCATTAAGAGGTAACAGAAAACAGAAAGCAAGTTATTTATACTGTATCACAGCAGTGGATAAATTACATTGATTCACAAACATCTTTGAGCTGTTAACAGAGATCTACCACTGAATCTGAAACACTGACCTTAGCCACAGCATATCATCTTCCAGAGCCAAGAGACACAACTGAATAAAGAACATTTAATTAAGAAGTGCGCAAGAAGTTAACGCAACGTAGAGATGATTCAAGAGAACCATGATTTTAGCCATACCTTCCCTGAAAACCCAAAAGCTTTAACTTGAAAAATACACTTTGTAATCTTTAAAATGCACATTAGTTCTTATGAATATTAAGCTTGGTAAGACCAGCACTGAGATAGATGATATAAATAGCAATGAGAATGCACACATCGTATCCTTGTGGTTTGATCCTGCAAACCCTCAAGCGTCTCAAATCATGCACACATTCCTTTCTCTTGGAAAGCAAAAGTAGTTGAGGGCTTTCAGAGACACATTGCACTCTCAGGATCAGACTTTAGGGGAAAAATATGTTTCAGACAAGGGAACAGCACATGACTAAGAATCCAAGCAGTTTGACAGGACTGACACTTTCAACCCCTACAGAAACATATGTTAAACATGTTCAGTGTCTCAAGATGGTTTTCAAATGCCTGGAAAAAAAAAATGTCACAGACAGCTTGTGCTATAAAGAATAAGATGACTGCCTTCTCTGTCCTTCATCATATTCTTTCTAGCCATGGAAAGAAAACCAGAAAAAGACAAAACAGATTACAAAGACTCTTTATAAATCCTGTAACAACTTAAAACTAAAGGCCTAGAACTTCTTCACTGGTGCAGATCTCACCCTACAGTGGTAAAAGTCAAATAAATTTATGATCCCATTAGACATGTGACATGTACCGAAAATGCTGACACCCCCCAAAGCAGTCTAACTGATTTCATTCTCAGGAGGCACTCCTGAATAGTTCCTTTCATGTATCCGGTGATTCCTCAAGAAACAGCCTTTGCTTCCTGGTGCTAAGAGCACCAATTGATTTCTGTGCAAAACCAGGTTCATACCTGACTGAGTAGCTGCCCGTGAAAAATGGTGTTCACCACCTTCAGGACCTGCTTGGTGAGCTTCCTTTGTGAGAAAGGGATGAGGATCCTGCGTTTCGTTCCTTCTGACTCCAGCTCCTGCTGCACTTTGTCCAACAACTCACATAGGAATTCCTGAGCGTCCTGCTGATCGTAACCACGAAATGCTGGGATCAGGCTCCACACAGAGTGCAGCATGGCAAATGGGGACACGAGTGCCCACTTGCCAGACCACATCACTCTGAAGAGGGTGTGCAATTCATGGCAGAGGGAGATGTGCTTTGAACTTGGTTCCTTGGGTTGTATCAGTTCTAAACTCCTGCTTATTGAGGAGCCACCATTTAAGCCAGCTGGCAAGCTCTGCGTGCCATATGATCCTACTTTGTCAGTCTTCCCTGACTCATTAGCAGCAGATCCATTTGCCAATTTGCCAGGCGTCCTAGACTTCCCATTCACAGTTTTGGCTAAGAGTTCTTCTGTTTCACAGAGATCAAGTGTCAGAAAACATTCTCTAAACTTCTGGAGGTGACTTAGCACTTGCAGAATAGAATTCATATAACATGTGTTTCCCAGGTTCCTTAGACCTGTCACCCCGGGAGTCATCAGAGGCTTACGCCGGATGGAATAAAATTGTTTGAATCTGCTGCTCTGCATCTGCCTTGAGGTAGGGGAAGTGGTTGCCGCCTCTCTGAATTTCCTCGGAATCAAGCTCTCTCTGTGCACATGAGACAGCAATCTCGCACTCTTCCTTGGAGGGGTGTTTGCTAGCTCCTCCAGAAGTTGTCTCTTCATCTCCTGCCGCCGCTGCCTAGCTGCTTCCTTCTTTTTCTCCAACTCTTCCATTTGTTTCTTCTGTTCTAATTTTAGCTGGCCTCTGGAGCTCTTATCAAACCAGGTCCGCAGCGCTTTTGCGAGCAAAGATTGGCGCCTGTGCCAGAGAGCCGTAAGCATCTGAGGTTGTCCCTGAGGGGTCCTTTGATGGCTGCACGTGTCCTCTCCAAAAGCCATTGATCGCAATGTCCTACCACTTCTTGTTGACGGATCATGTTTTTGACTCCTAATTGCTGACAGAGAACTTCTTAGCAATTTCAGATCACCCTCCGGGTTATCATTCAAGACATAATCTTCACAAAGGTAACAAAAGACATAAAGATCATTAACTTCCATTGCCAATGGATGTCTGGTTTCTTCAAAGTGTTTAAGTGCATGTTCCTCAATGTACCTCCCACAGGCTACGTGGGAGCACTTCAGACAAGCCCAGATAGATTCTGTCGTCTGGCAGTCCACGCAGCGCCACTTCTGGGGGTTCAGGATGGAATGGTCCTGGGCGAGTCGTAGTCGCCCAACATGTTTGCATCTATCCATGTCTTACAGAAGTCTTCGCTGCTTTGACCTTGGAAGGTAGAAGAGGAAGGGGGAAGAAAAAAGAAAGATCTCAGAGCCATTATACATATTTAAAATGATCTCTTTTGTGCCAGATGTAAAGACCTATAAAGACATAGATGTCACATCCTGCCAATTCCAACTGCAGTACTTCTTCCACTGACTATATTATTTGTGTGTGCAATTTTTTTTTAAAGCTGTTTTCAGTAACATTGAAAGATACTGGATTGACAAGCTCTGCAGACTAAAACTGTCTGCCTCCTAAGGACAGCCCAGACAGCTGCCAGCGAGCCTTACCCAACCTGGATGACTTGCTTCACAGAGAAAAGATTAATTCAGTCCACACACCCATTTGATCTTTAGCTGCCCTCCTGAAGTTGTTACATACAAAATGAATTTGGAATTGGAATGCATGCCATCAGGAACTAGACTGAGGTTACCAACTTTTCACAGAAGCCACAAAAATATCAGATAATTCTCATAATCAGAATCATAGTCTATATGCAATCTGCAAGTCCACAGGCTCTACATTCTACTCTAGAACTCTCCAATTTCCCACACCCTCCCAAACGTTTTAATGTTTTTAAAAAAAAAGCAGAAAAAAATGAAATGCATAATGCCATGTTATAGTAAACCTAATGTAATGTCCATATTCTCGCAAAATGTGTACACGTTTGCATGAACGCATACATAAACATGAAACATAATTGATTTGTGAATTTTTATATTGTGACTGCAGAGAAATCAAAGCAGGGACACTAAAATTCTAAAGAGCCAAAAGCTTTCACTTTGCATCCAGCGTCCATATGTTTTCTAAACAATATTCAGGTGTACAAAGAACACAATTAAAACTACATTCCTCATGCCAGCAACATAGTTTCTTTTGTATAATCCCTCCAATTTTCTGATACAACTGAAAAAGCCGAGAGCACAGAAATAGCACCCAGATTCATTCACTCACACGCACTACTCACTGAGTCATGCCTAAACATTCCTTCCTTCGCAACGTAACGTCCAGGGCCTGGAACATCCCCATTTCAGCCAAAGGCGCCTTGGCAGTTCTTCGAGAATTTAATTACTACTTAAATCTTCATCGTAAGGCAGCACAGCTTCAAAGCCCTAGAGAGAGAATATTCTTGTGATGCACATAAACAAACTAAGAAACCTAGCACGGTTGCTTTTGAACATGATTAATCCCCGCAATGTAAGAGCTACCGCAGCAAACATTTATTACAGAGAACAGAATTAGCTGGAAGCCAAAACATGACTGCACCTAAGAACCCCAATACTTGGGCATAAAGAAACGTCAAATGGAAGAGGCACTCTGGAATTTCATTTTTCTGCTTTCATTCTCTGATAATCTATAAATCTGCTGATCACATGTAGCCTCTTTATCGTAAGTCTTTTGTAGTGGATGACCCACTATATGGCAGAGAAAAAAGTCCGAGCAGAAAAAAAAAAATCTGAGCAAAAACGTGCACCTCCTGTGATCACTTCCATTTTGGCTGCTTCGATAACTTGGTGAGAGAAGGGGGAGGAGACGGAAAAAAAAAATCTGTCCTGAATTAAACTTCATTTCTAGATGATTTTTCAAACAATAAAAGAGTGAAGTAATGAATAGTTGTCAAGTGTGAACTGCAACAAAATAAGAACTACAGAGAAAAAAAATAGGAAAAATCTGCATTTTGCCAATGGCAGAAAAAACTGTAAAAAAGTATCTGTTGTAATAATCCAGAAAAAGAGTAAATTAACTTGCTTATGCATCTATGACTACAGTACTTCAATATACTACAAAGTAGTGATAGGAGGGACAGCAGCAATATGCACAGAGTGGTTACAGATGTCACAGATCTGGTATATAGAACACTTAGCTAAAGAAAAAAATCACTTTATGAGCAGCAGAGTTTAACATAACTAAGGAAATAGCATGCTTTCCCAAAGCTTTAAGATAAGCATTGAACAGTTGACTATAAACAGTATGCAGAAAACAAACCTGACCAAGCTACAAAACCACATTTTTAGTTGCCCTAAAATTATGCAAATTTACTTTAATTACTTTTTTCTCCCTAGTGACACTGCTGCTAAAGATGGAACCTGTTAAACAAAACAAAACGAAAAAACCAAACCTTTTCTATTCTTTAACTCTCCTCTCTTTTAGATTAAAGCAGGAGAGGTGGCCTCTTCAGAAATCATCTCAATATTGTGATTCTGCAATGTCTAAATAATTTTGTTGCTTATCTGAAACAGTTCTAAAATTTGCTGCACCTCTCATTTGGACTACATTCATTCATTCATTCGCAAATCCTAGAACCCGGAGAGGCACTTTTGGAAATCCCCAAATAAACAAAGGACTGATTGGGTCTCCTCCTTCCAAGTTGGAAACATTCCTCCCTACCTTTCTCCCACCTTCCTCTCTGACCTTTTTCTCCCCCTTCTTTATTTTTCTGCTCAAGTCTTGATGCAAAATTGTGGAATAATCCTGTCTAGTCTTGGTGAGACCAAGTGGCATAGATTCCAGCTTGAAAGAGTATAGACACTATGGTAACATTGACAGCCTTCATTTACATAAAAGAATACTAATTATGTTGTATCATCAACATCTGTGATTCTGCTCACTGCCATATGCGACAGTGCTGGGAATTTAACCCTTGAGTCTCACCAGCGTATCCAAGATTGGTGCCATGTTACAAAAAAAATGGGAGTTATAAATACCATTTTCTAAAGTCTGATTAAACAGCTGCCAAGTGCAGTCACTCACCAGCTCTGCAAGGTCTCAGGACACAGTACTTCCAAAAAGCACTGAATTTATCCTTAATTTCCAAGGTGGGAAGAAAAAAAAAAAGAAACAATGCAGATACATTGCTAGTTTCAGCTGGCTAACAGGCTACAAGGAAATCAATCACACAGCAGATACAGTGCGTTAAAGAATCATGTTTAACAATGAAGTAAGCTGTCAGTATATAAATTATAAGCTTTTTGTCTACTGCTTTTGCTTTTCCTGTGTAGGCCAGCAAGATTTCCTGTTTAAAAAAAGGAAAATAATTTTAACAATTTTGGTCAGTTAACAAAGCAGCTTTGTTACACCTCAACTCAGCTATTCTCAGTACAAAAGCATCTTTGATACTGCATGTAATATTCCCCACATGTTTCTCTTTAGGTATCTACGGATACTTCCCTTACAAATCTAAGCCCTACAAACAAATGTTAAATACTGTTGCTGCTCTGCAAGTCAGAAATAAGCAGTGCTTATTTAACTCAAACCACTTAAATTATATATCTTTTCAACTTCCTCCTTCTGAAATTGCCCTCAAATAAGATCTCTTTCTTTTCATCAGTGTGGTTTTAATGTCAAAGCTAAGAAGGAAGAGCAGCCTGCACACACATGCAAGCCACCCGAGCATTTGCACTGCTCACTACATTTCGTGGGCCAGGTTTCCACGCATCTGCCTAGGGTGCAACCAGGGCTTCAGCCATGCGCTGCTTCTAAGAACCTCTTCTTCACGTTAAAGATGTTTATTACTCACTCACTTATTTTTGACCCCTTCCATGAAAACTAAAATTGGCACTCTAGTATTGTGCAACACGTACTAAAGGCAGCTGGAGCGTCTGCAGGTTCAGCCCTGCCTTCACACGCAAACAGATTACTAAGTAAGTCAGTGAGACACACATGCACACAATCAGAGAACAAAATTTGTTCCTCTGCTTTACGTAGGTAAACAAACAGTTGGCCACAGCCTACTAGAAAGAATAAAAACAACACGCTAACAGGAGAAATTAAAAAGCTACGAGTAAAGGAATGCACAAATATGAGTCAGAAGCTGTAAACAGTTGCACAAGGGAGAAAAACCTTGCAGAGACTACAGAGATGGAGATATTTAGGATATTGCAACAACTGAACACAAATTTATATGGTTGATGCAACAGTTTAGGATGAGCCACGTGTAACAAGAGAGTTTAATAGTGGAGAATTAACACCTTACATTTTAAGGTCTTAGAAACAAACAAAAAGAACTCTCTTCTCTGCAATTACAGAATATATACGCAATTACAGTTGGGTTTATTTCTTGGTTTCACTTTTTTTCCATCTAGATAGATGTCATTTTAAGAAATACCTATGTAGTTGTGTTTTCCTACCCGCTTGGACTTCTTTTCCAGATAAGAGGTAGGGGGAAGGAAAGGAGAAGAGAAGCAATAACTTAATTGCTCTGCATGGAGAAGAAATACCAGAAGAAGTGTTGAGTTGCATTCCAATGTAACAGCAGATGTGTTAAAACAGAAATAAAGTGATAGGAAATAAAAGGAAAAGCATGAATGCTAGTTTAGCCAGCTCTTCACAGACTACCAGTAATGTTCTGCAGATAATTTGAAAAATTCCTACCTTGCAAATCACTTTTAGTATTTACACACAGAGTCAAATCCTACTTTCCTTAATTGCACAACTCATAATCCTGAAAACACTTGTGGAACAATTCTATAACAACTCCAAGAACCAAACACAGCAGAAAATTTGGCTCTTGACCCTAAAAGAGTTTTAAAATAAAACACATGACTATATTATGTTCCTTTTTACCATTGTTACACATTTGGAAACTGATTAAAGACATCTGTACAGAACTGTTGACATTAGCTACTTTCTTTTTCTAAATAAACATGCATGATATGAAAATATAAGTTTAGGGATCAGGAAAGGTACTCGATTTTTAGCCTTGGAAACTAGATTTATCTTTCCTTTGTCCAAGGGTTAGCTCCAGAATAAATAAGGGTCTGGGATGTTGACACAAAATCCTTTAGCTGCAATCTGGAAATCATCTTTAAAGACAGGTAGGAACCTCAGACTGAATGAACCTTTCATTCATTCATTCCTCTCCTGGGAGTGGCAAAAGTGAAACACAGCAGCATTTCACTTGTCCATTGGGAATTGGCATCACATTAAATACAACACTTACATTTGCCTTTTTTTTTTTTTTTCTGATTTTCCCCAGAGTGTGTTAAGACCAAATGAGAAATATTTCTTTAGATATTCTTGGTTTCCATCAAAACTACATATCCTACACAAATATACTACATTTGATCAAATAGATTTAAAAATCTCGGATGCGAAAAAACAAGTATGTCCCACCTCCTCCCCCCGAAACAAAACAGTTTTCTACATGCAACCTTAGTTTTATAGTGGAATTTCTAGTCTGCTGCAAATACCCAAGAATGCCAATAAGGGGATATCAGAGAGAAACAGATCTAAGAATTGCGTGCATCTACTCAAAAACATCGCTCATCTGATTATTTTCACCTACCCATTTGTGAGGAACCAATTATTCAACCAGATTTCTAATGAAAACATGTAATCTGAGCTGATCAGCATAACAGGCATTCACAATTGGGTTACTTGTGAAAATCGCAATTACAGCTCGTTCACCCTCCGAAGAAGAACAAATACAGCATGAGGATAATTTTCGTCGCTGCCCTCTACAAAACGTAACAGAGCAGTGCATGCTTCCTCTTTTGGGGAAAAGGAGCAAGGACGCTTTCTGTTTTAACTCTGCTGAACGGATTACATAGTTCTGTTTTCTCGTTCATAGGAAAATAGTGAGGAAGCGAAAAGGCCAGGCTCCTCCAGGTGACAGTACCACTTCACTGTGGAAACTGATCCAGACTCTTTGGAGTTCTTTTGCTTCAGATGTTGGTTTGTAAGCCATCTTCTGTTGTAGTCATTTATATTTGAACATTATGGTGTGAGCAGCATAATTTGTGCTTCTTTTATTCTGCCCACCTTGGTTTTAATTGTTCAGTTAACAAATAATTTAGGCTGGTAACGGATGGCAACTAAATGGGCTAGACAAGATAGTGAACTAATCTGTGGTGGTACAATAACAAGATGATCAGCTAGCTGTATACGCAGAAGACGGAGGAAAAAAACCTTCCCACCTGCAACATTCATGTTCCTCTGCTAGCAAAAGACTTCCATGTTGTTAGTCATAGTAAAATTCATACCCTGTATTTGGTTCTCAAAGCCACTAGTAGCCACAACTTTTCAAATGGAAACACTTGCGTAATGGAGATTCTGCTGGAGGAAAGGAAGGGCTACACAACCCAACAAGGCTCCCAACCACATCACCTGAGCAGACATCATCTGCCCTTGAAGTCACTGCACTGTCCACAACTATGAACTTGGTAACTGGGCAAATGGCTACTCACTTCAGAAAATACAAAACAAGCTCTCTTCCAGCTCCTCTTTCTCCGAAGGACAAGCAGCCGGGCAGGGCAGGGAGCGGTTTCTCCCTTCACTCTAGCACAAATCCTGCTGGTTTTAGACTTTCAAACACATCTCTAAACAATAACAATAGCCCCAGAGATTTTTAAAATTATAGTGAAAGCGTATTTGCTTAAAAACTGTCAGCTTTTATCCTAGATTTGCTGGATTCTCTCTATCCAAGACGACATACTATCAAGTTAATTACAGGCAAATTAATAGAACTGACAAAAAAGAAAGGAAAACACGCTAGGAAAGGTTACACACGGGCAGGAATACAGTGATTCTTTGAAAAGGCAAGCAAAGCAAGGAATTAAATAGCTGCTGCGAATAAGTGAATAAACCACATCTTAAAAGACAGACAAATAAGGGCTCTGACTAGTGTTCACCCAAGTCTTTAGCTGCGAGAGCAGAAGTGGTCACCGCTCTCACCTTGCTCCTGCCCAGGCTGCTCCTCTGCCGAGACGGCTATTGTGCCAGCAGGAAGGGCCCGGCGGGATGGGTGTTCAGCCCTGCGCTGACCATTTTGAGCCTCGTGCGTTACTGTACCGCTGGCGCAACACACACCACTATGCATTCAACACGCTGTTCACGTTTGAGCCTATAATCACAAGGGAGCTCGACTAAAATGTGACTTTACTGCCAGCTTCCACAGTGAGTTCTGTTTTATTAACTCCTTTAAGTTAATTATAACTATGTCAATGTTAAACTGTTTCTCAGAGTTCATACTGTATTGTAAAAATTTGCTCTAGGCTCCAACCCAGCATTTTGGGAATCAATTTTCAAAGAAATATTCAGTCATTGCAAAAAGCCCACTCAGAAGCATGGGGATTGAAAAACTCCTGTTTACTGCACTAGCATCCTAGGTGGAAGTAAAGGCCACTTCTGCGGGACTTAGTCCCTTCTGTGAATCCCCTTGGAGAAGCTAAGGTTGATGGATGTTAGTACATAATCTGATTTTTCAACACAAATGAAAAGCACAGACACCACAGTGTAATGAATACAGTTAACTTCAAACATTTCACACTCCACAACAAAAAGAACAAGGCTCCAATGGGTCCCAGTTTGTCCATATTGCCAACCCAGCCACGAGAACCGGTCATCCTCCCTGAGTTGTTCACATAACTTTAGGGGGAAAACTGGCAATGAGGATAAGCATTTGCTTCACATTTTACATTGGCTGACTCAGTTTTGTCCTGAACCCTCCAGAACAGAGGGGGTAAGACCCTAACACCACAATGCACAGGACATAAAATCTATCAAACACCAACTAGCTAAAAAGAGCATCAGAACACACCCATTCTGTGCCCATTTTACCGCAACTTCAACTCACCAACTGACTCCACCTGTGGAATATACATAACATTTACAGGTATGGTCTGGTAACAACATAACCACTAAATCAATCAGACAAATTGTTAAGGTTGAATACCATCCAGCGCTCAGAGCTGCCTCCGAGGAGCAAGGATGAAAAAACACTTGCTTTTTCCTAAGACTCTGGAGTTTTGAGTACTTAAAGAAAAGAGTCTCAACACCTCCTAGACTGTTTTAAATGTGGCTGGTTTTCTGAAATCTAAGGCCTGATGTAAACTGAAGTGTTCTGTTAACATGCCTACACTGATCAAGTCTGAAAAAGAAGAAAAAAAAGTTCCCCAGTTCCCATTCCTAACGCTAGTAAATGCCTTGGAATAGATATAATTACCTTATCCTGCCTTTTTGCGCTGTTACAGCTCACTGTACTTGGTGAACTGATTTAGGTGTACTAGCCAGAACAAACATTTTGCAGATATAAACTGCGTCTTCCCCTGAAAACTGCTGACAAACTCTAAGAAGTTTAGAAAATGCACCAAATCTTTTTGTTTTATTAGAATAAATTTATGGCTAAAACAAACAAAAGAATTCACAACACCTGTGTCCTCAAAGAGCAACAATTTGTACTTCTAGGCCAACAAATAGTTTCAAACATGCATCTGTCTTCTATCTACATTCTTTCCTGCAGAAGCTTCTGCTAAACTAGAGACTGAACTCAGTAACCATTAGGAACTTATCTCGCGGTTTATGGCTTGAAAGTAATCACAAAAAGGCAAACAGAAGTGAATTTCTTTAGTTCATAAGCCTTTTTAATAGCGCTGTCCTTTAGGACTAGCCAATTTACCCTGCTATTCAGGTTCTCTATTCATACAAGTTGAAGTTTGAAAGTATCTAAAATTAAAATATTTTAAAGATGAAATATGAAGACTCTTATTAAGCCAAACACACTGTTTCTTGAAGTTCAAGAAATGAATAAAAATAAGCAACAAAAACCTCAGTTAATGCCCCGAGCTACCTGTATTTTCAATGGTAAGACTGCATTTTGAACATAGCTTTAAGAATAGCTTTTCAGTGTGCAATAAACCAACACTTTTTATTCTTTAGGGTCACCATAAAACAAAACCAAAAGATACATGTCCTACAGTTCCCTGAAAATGTGGGAACTGACTACATAATGGTCCTGGATGTTAAAAAGCATTATTAAAATGCTACATACTTCTTAGTTCATGGCCTTCTGGAAGTTAATGATTCTTCATTTATTTCAACATATAAAGTCTCCCCTCTCTTTCTTTTCATAGGCTTCCAAGGCTTTATTTTTGATTTGGCTTTTTGAAGTGTTAATAAGCAGGGAAACATCCTATGGACACTGTATAAAAGAGGTACTCACTTTACATTAAAACAATTCATGGTATTTCCTCTAGTCCAGTGAAAAAGTCAAAAAGGGAAAGAGTCAATGAAGTAATTCCACTGGTACTTACATCTGTATAGGCTGAAGCAATTATAACAAATATCTACAATTTGAATCATCAGAATCAAACATGAAAAAATGTTTTACATTAGAACAGTCTGAAAGTAGATGTTAACTGCCCAATATAAAATAGTAATTTCACTTTATGAGTCGAGCAACCAGTTTTATAGAATCCATGAATTCACAATGAATTCTATTTCCATAATTGTGACAACATCAGATAGGGATATGCCATAGCATTTTTAAATTTTCTACATGTTTGCCCCCTGAACATCACTCCTGGAAAAAAATCACTGCCAGAGCAGACAATAACAGAGCTTTAAGTGATGTAAAATTAGTGGCACTGACTCCAGGTCAACAGAACTATACAAGTTTTCACTGTATGAAAAACTAGATGACAGCTTTTACTTTACCACCATTCCCAAACTTTCAAGATTCATACCGAAGCTGATTTTTTTTTTTTTGCTTCCTTTCACACTTACCACTGCCCAATTCAGCAAGTATTCAAGTTTAGTGAGACTGCTCAAATGGATAGAGTACGTGCTTACGTATTCACGGGTCAGGACCTGTGCACAAGTGAACAAGGCAGTTTAAGAATAATTAACAAGGTACAAGTTAAACAAAACAAGCCATGTTATATTTCAACATGGCCTAACGAAGAAGGAATAGAGGGGATGAACGGCCATTCTTTCATGTCCCCACTCTCCCTACATCATGACATTTTTTAATCATGGCCTACTATGATTCACCCAAACAGCTATGTGTTTTTCTAGAATGCAGAAAGCATTATTTCTTTTTCACCACACTCTTTAAACACTATTTTTCTAATTCAATGTATATCAGATTTATCACCACCTGTCATGTAAAGAATACATTCAGAGTTGAAGTTAACAGTAATAGTTCAGACGTATTAAAAATAATTCAAAACCCCATACTCAGCCTTTTATAAGAAAAATTCTAGATAATTTCCATCTATCTTCATGATAACATCAGCAAAATTAAACATAACTTTCTTCTGCTAGCAAAGATCTTAAAGTCAGAACCAGTTACATTTTGACCTATACTGGGAAAATATCTTGCTCCAATTCCTAAACATTTACAAAAACTGATAATTGCTTCTTACTGAAATGGTAAAATATATACAATTTTAATATAAGAAGCCCCACCACAAAACCCCTTCATTTCACAGGTACGAGATGAAGTTTTATAGCTACAGCACATCAGAGAATTGTCTTGGTGTTGCTCACACACACAAAACCGATGGCTGCAGCAGAGATCAATTTAACAGCCCTGGTATTCAGAAGCAGCCTAACAGTCTCTTCGAGAATCTCTTTGTGATAGACACAAAGACGGATTATACCAGAGAATGAATACTTGGTAAGTTATGGGTAGTTCTCTGCTGTTCTTCCTCCCCCATTTTAATTCATATTCATCTTGGCAAAATCTTAGACAGACTATTAACTAATCTAAAACAACATCACAGCTGATACAACATATAAAGCAATCAGTCAAATGAACATGTCAGTGCCATCTACTGAAGCAATAAAGAACAAGACAACCCCAGCAGGCTGTGGCTTATTATCTTCACAGCCATAATGAATAGGCAAATAGTATTAAATATAAGTACAGTATTCCACAGTCACATAGTCACATTTTGCTCTGCTCCTTCTGTATGTTTGAGATGCAGAGATTAAAACAAGACAAAAAAAAAGGAGGGTTTCAAAACATCTCTCCATCATTTTCTTTTCCTTCACTTGCCAATCAGCTACTACTAGTCTTTCAAAATCCTAAGCGAGTGAAACAGAACAGCAGCCAGAAATTTTCTGTATGGATTTTAAAGAAACGCTGTTAACTTAGAAATAAAGTAAATCACAGGGCCCAATTTATCTGAAGGCAAAAAGGATTTCAGGTTTTTTATTTGTCCAGCAAATAAAAACAAGACAACAGTCCCAGATGTTCAGTAGTCATCAGTGCTTATTTGTAGAGCATCTGTAAACACGTCCGCACCCCAGCACGGGAGGCTGCTGCCGCTTCCTCAATTGGAGGAGAAGCCAACGGTCTGACCTGGCCTTCACTGTGACTGCTGGGTCTGACCCAAGGTCTTCGCGGTTTTCTTGTCAACAAAGAATTAGACAGAGAGATTTACATGTCCTCTTGCTCTGCTCAACCAATGCTCCTGTTCTGCACACAGAAAAAAATCTATATAGCTAACACTCCTTCTCCTGGATGGGCAAAGTGAGATGGAGAGAGGCATTAACGCAACTACGCAGCGCATTTTCAATCTCAACCGTCCGTACGGCCAGCCTGCCCGCTCACACACCAAGTTTTGAGCCTCTATCTGCCGGTACGTAAGAAACAATTTCACTTGTTCACAAGCACATTTTTTTTCCTTCCTGATGGAATTACTCCTCATTTGCATATTATGAATCTCATTCTGGCTGAAAACCTTCTCCATAAATTACAGGCAGTATCTGCTATTGTCCTCACCACAACACGTCAACATACCAGAACAAGGTAGGAAACAAGGAGCCTGATTTGCAAAATATTGTTAATCTTCTTTAAGAATTTAAGATCAACAGAGGTCCAATTCTATAGCATCTGTTATTTTAATAAATTATCCTACTAAGAGGTTAGAGTTCATCACATCAATTTGTCTCGAGATGAGATGGCAAAAGGACAAGAAGAGACAGGAAGAGGGAAAGGTGAATTTGGTTTTGATGTCACAATCCTGTGTCTCAAAAAGCTGTTCCTAAACCCATCTAATTTTATAACAAATAGCAAATCATTTTCCTTCTTCACTGACTCACTCATGTCTACAGTATCCAAAACCACGGGTCAGGTAGCCAGGCCATAAAATCAGCCTTAAAAGTTCTGAAAAAGAGCACAGCAAAATTTTCAGTCTATCTTTAAAAAACTGTACCTATTTTTATTCTCTATCATAAATACTACATTTTCTCAAAATAAAGTAAGGATTGTGAGAAGGATCTTCATCCTCTCTCACATTCAGGTGTATTAACTATTCTTAGTTAAATAGATTTGCTTCTAGTCTTAGTCTGATGACAGATTAACTCATGACTGGTAGGATTATAGATTTACCTCTGGAACTAAATCACTTTTGAATCTGAGTTATAACTATTAGTTCTTTAAAGCTTAGCTGAACAGCTTTTGGTATTTCCTTTGTATTTTTGAAAGAATGATTAAGCATCATGAAATCCAATCTAAGGGCTTTTCCTAAAAACTCCAGTGAATAAACAGCTGATTTGACTTTTTTTTTTTTAGACCAGCAGAATTTTACTTGGACTTTTTTCCAAAACAATTAATAGTATTTTAAGTCTAGAATACTTGCCCTTAATTTTTTTTTTTTTTTTTGGCGTTTGTGTGGCTTTTAATCACATTGAAAAACAATTTGCTGTTCTCCTCAGAGAGAAAAAGCTATCCAGCTCAACCTGCTCCTTGCTACTCAGCGTGGTGCTTTTGTTCCCTTTACGTCTCTCTAGCTGCAAAAGACACGACCAATTCTATAGAGACCGAAAGTGAAGCACTCGCACACAGCAACAAGCTAATGACTCTTCTCTACTGAAGACACCAAGTATACATTTAAGCATTGCTTATTTTTAGATGAAATATAAAATATTCCATATAGCGACATATAAAATTTTAGTGCCGTCAGCACATCATTTTTTTGTTTAGAGATCCCTACACATGCCAAAGTAATGCAGAAGAAGCTATTAGGCAGCTATCTAAACAGGATCATTATTTCGGTTTCCTCCTTCCCTGACATTCCCTGCAGTGACATTAGTAAGGAAAGTGAGAGGTGTCCTTTCCATATACTTTTGATTTGGGGGAGAGGGTGGAGATATTTAGCCATCACTCCCTTAGTTTGATTAGAACGGGAGCCAGCTTGGTTCAAAGAGCTGCCTTAACTCATTGCTTTTGCCTTCTACATCTCCATGACAAGAGACATGGGATAGTAAGCACAGAAAAAGTTTCCCCTAAAAGGCAAAAAAGACGACAACTCTGTAACTAATGAGGATGGACACTGGATGGAAAAGCTGGAGACATCCCTCCTCCAGAAGCATGGTGCTGTAATTACATGATTTAGTTGCACCCTGATGACCTACAGACAACAGGTCTTCTAGGGTTCCCAGCCCAGACAGTAAACCACTGACCTATACCCCAGTCAGATGATAGGGGGTTTTATTATTATTAAATAAAGGACAATTCAGGTTTGGGTTAATCCATCATTAAGAACTTCTCTGGCTCACACTAAGCCAGCTGCAATTTCCAAATTGGAACACACCATTCCTCACTGTTCCTCAATGATCGAAAAAAACCCTAAAAATCCAAAAGTTGACAGTGTTATCCAGTCCTAGCAACACATCCATAGATATACACACACATGAATATATAGACATACATACACTAGAGAAACTAGTGCCCATGCTTCAAAGAGGACTAAACCCATTTTCACCTGTTCTGAGGTCCCATTCATGATCGAATCTTAAAGCACTACATATTTCTGCCATCTTCAGGCAGAGATGGTCACTATGCTCCTGTAACCGCTTTGGCAGGCTTTCTCCTGTAAAGCTCTCATCCTCTGCTATGGCAATATGGGATAAGGGTCTTGAAATTTTGGAAAACTGGGCCAAAGCAGCAACTTCCCCTGCTTTATACTTAAGGTGTGTGACTACTTCCTTCACGTTTTCCAAAGTTCATGTTTTGTCAAAAACTTGTTCAAGACAGCTTCAGCATTAAGGCTTTGGTTTGACTATTTACATCAGCTCTCAGACCTACTCCTCCACCCAGAAAGCCACCAGCTATTGGCAAGTATGGAAAACCCCAGTGAAGAGAAAAGCAAACCCCAGTTAGTCACAGAAGCCATTAGCTCCTCATGTGACTGAATTATACAAGTCTGCATGCAGGGGGGAAAAAAGGCATCCATGCCAAACTGTATTTGCTAAAGAGCAGGGTATGAAAAAACTATTTGCTCTTATAGATCACAGCTCAGTATTTATGCAGATAATGCTCAAGCTAGAAGTCAGCCACAAATCTGTACAATTTTCTTAATACAGCACTTGTCATTCAGTTGGAATGCTTTTAACAGGCAATATAATGTGAAATTCTGAACTACCTAAAACCAGTTGGTAAAGTTAGCTTCAGAACTAGTCGAGAGAACAACCCACTGCCATCACACCCAAAGAATGAAAGGATTTAATATACAATTCAGTTTTGCTATTTGAATAAAAGGAAAGCACATTTGTCTTGAACTTTTTGGAATGGATTCAGGGTTAGGGCTATTGATCCCTTCCAGGAGCCCGGGGAACAAAGCAGTAGTAGGACAGAAACACAAGCCAGCATTGACTGCCCTTCTTAAGACACTCTTTTAGTATTTCTAACTAAAAGCTACTTGTCACTTCATCTGCATATCCACCTATACAAGCTGCAAAGATCCTTGTTCCATACCATTTTTATTTAAAGTTCAAAACCTTGAATTGTCTTCAGAGGCTTTTCATTGCATGTGAGAGGGAGAGAATGTAATTATAGGACAGTATTTCTTAATCAAATCTAAGCCGCCCACTGAAAGTGAATGGGAAAATATGGTTGCAAGGCAATGCTTCTCAATCAAATGGACGGATTTGCCTTTCAAAGTGAATAAGGGAATGTGGCTGTGGTCACCATTTCTTAATCAGCTCAGCTGATGTCCTATAGAAGGTCTCAATGGAAGAACACAGCTGTGGCCCATAACTCTTGACTTGATCTTCCATGGTTTGACTGAAAAGACTGAAAAGAACATAAATGCACTAAAGCTTTTCTCCACTAAATTGGTTCTTTCAAAACCGTCACTGGGTTCACCCAGAGAAAAACAACTTTCTTTTTCAGCGCACTTGGTTAGAGCTTGAGTGTAAAAGTTTTCATTATATACTACAGACTGAGGTTTACTATAATGCATCAAACTATCATTTTCACTTAAAGACAGAGATGGAGCATGTTATTTATCAATCCTAATCTTCTATAGAGATCCCTATGTCTTAATATGTGTTTTTTCTTTAGTTAAAGCACCTTTTCACATTTCAGTCAGGAAACTTCAGTTATGAAGCAGCCAAAAAGTATGTTTTTGATCAGTCTGTTTTTTTTAAGAGTACATTTGTTACACAAGATACATTTCAAATGCACTCATACTAACTCTGAGCTATCAGATCCACATATTTCAATTTTCTGTCTGCATTTTAAAGTATGGTTGAATTACACAGCCAAGGTAGCGAGAAAAGGAAGAGAGCATGCGCACGTTGTGGGGAGGAAAGAGGATATACTGAAAAGAGCTTCTGTGTTTTAAATATATACATCTAGTTTTCTTCCACTTTTTCGCTAAAGTTCTTAAAAGGTCAGACTTCTCTGTGAATTACATTATAATTACTTAATTAAGGAAACTTAGCTAGCGAGTCTTCTTTAAAAGATCTTTTGCATTCAAGGTAAGCCCCCAACAAGTTTGCTATTTTCTCAGTTTTCATACTGATCTTTGACTGCGGTGGATAGGAGGTGTCATGGTTAATACATGCTCATTACCACCTGGTGAGCAAAAGCTGATTAACAACACTTAGCACAAAGCAGCCAAGTTTATTTTGGTGCTACCTATTTTATGCAGAGTTGAGATATTAAATCACTTGTTAACACTGTAACAAAAAGTACAGTTTTCCTTCAAAAACAAGAGAGTGCAGCATAATAGAATGCACTTTAATTTGCATTTTGCTCTATATTGTGTGATATGAAATACTGCAAATACACAAATAACTACACACGGAGCATTTAAAACTTATTTCACTGTGACACTGGCAAACCTAAGAGCCTCCAAATCTCTTTTTCCCTACTTTCCCTTTCCTCCCACTTTAATCTTTTTTGTTTCAGTAAGGCATCAGAGCTGCTCCACAGCACTGCTGCCAGTTACACGGAGCCCGCATGCTGGGGCCGCATTTCAATGGCTCACGAGCTACATATGACTCGGGAGACTCGCATTAGCCATCTTTGATCTAAACTGTTATAAAAACAAAAGTGACAAGAGTTAGCATTAGCACACGCAGGGATATGAACAAGCAACCAGGACATTCTCATCTATAAATTGAATTAAAAAAATGTATTAGTTTCTGTTAAAGAATTAGTTGAAGTTGCTTAGCACTGCTCATGCGCTCCAATGCAATAATTTGCTAAGGTTTTCATACTAATGAGGATAGTCTTCCATTCACATGGGAAGGAGAGCAGGGGGGGGCTTTTTTTCTATACAACATACCCACATCAACTCAACAGTCTGTTCATTGTGGTTAAGTGTTTAGGAAAGGTGAAGTGTTGATACACAGAGCGATTAACAATAGGCTGCTGAGACCAGAACATCTCCAAAGGTTTCATTCCCCAAAGGGAAAAAAAGAAAAAAATCCTTGATGAAATATTCAGGATGAAAACCACAAGGGCTGTTAAACAATGTGAGAAACTTTCAGTGTCTCTCATCCACTAGAGAGAATCCTTGTAAAGAATTCATGCTCAGTATTAAAGTATCAGGTAGACTATCTTTCAGAGCATATAAGACAATACAGCTCAAATTAAGCTGTTGCTAATGAGCTAGTGTATCTTCCTCTCCCATTTGATCTTAATTACTGTACAGGCAAAGTCTTCAAACATCCTAGTATCTTTCTATTCATTTCTAAGGAACAATTTTAAAACAAAAACCTTAGTTTTGTTTTGACTCATAGTTTAAGTCAGCTTCAGAAATCCTTTTACACTTCCCCAAATCAAAAAAAAACATGCAAAGGGATTCACGTATATCTTACCGGAGAAAAGCTGAATTTTGTATTTCCATGCTGGCTGTCCAGCTATTCTAACCCTATCAGCTAACATCTTCTAATGCCTGAGAAAACAACTAAATTTCACTCAGAGAACCAGCAAAAAGTCCTAAGAAATTTCAGTGCAGAAATAGTTATTAAGGAAAAACAAACAAACAACCCAATAAAAATAGGATCTTAAAGGACCCACTCAGGCATTTATACCACCTTTGCCATTAGTGATAATATTTCTTGCAGCTTGTTCTTAGATGCTGAAACAATAATTATCATAAAACAATTAACAAGTAAGTGCATTTTAGCCCTGAGGAAAACAAGCTGCAATGCCTGCTGAGGACAGAGGTGAATTCCAAACACGCAAACATCAAATGAAGGATTATCATTAGCGGGAAGGAATCCACTACAGCAAGAAACCAGACCCAGGACCTTCACATCCCGAAGCAGAAAGGCCATTCACCAAGCTAAATGCGAATCTTCTTTTTTGTCAGCAGTATTCCTACAATTAACAATATAACATACAAAAGATATAGGCGTTGCACGGGCTGTTCCCTTCGAGCTCACCAATCCAAGTACTAATCAGACCAAGTGCTGTTTCATTTTGCAAGCCACAGCACATGAAGCTTATTCACGATTTATCCGTTCTTACAGGCCTCCAACATGTCTTGTCAACCACAACGTTTTGTACCACATGTAATCTGAATCTCCACAATAACTGCAGTGACAGATTCATTAGTAACAATTAATCTTCAGACGCAAAACGGCTAAGTAAATCTGCAATGTTAAGTTACTAGTTTTAACACTCTATAAACCGTTGCATACATGACTACTGTTGAGCCATGATCCTGTATAAAT
Source organism: Casuarius casuarius (assembly GCA_003342895.1). NCBI lineage: Eukaryota > Metazoa > Chordata > Aves > Casuariiformes > Casuariidae > Casuarius > Casuarius casuarius. The sequence continues at coordinate 1,576,952 of PTFA01000104.1, read as the reverse complement.
AAATTCCTTAAAATAAACAGAACTTGCACAAGACCAAGAAATACTCCAGACCTGAAATGCTGCCAACTTCAAAACGTCTTTTTCACTGGAAGTCAACTAGTATTAACCCTAAGAACGATTAGGGCGAAAATAAACAAGTGTTTACAGCTTGCAGCATCATGTTTGAACTCATGCCTAGCTCAGAAACGCTAAATACTGTTCACAGTTGGCACATAATTGTCGCATACTTGCACCTATGCTATTTTCAAAGCAATTAAAAAAAACACCACAAGCTTTTGTTGCCCTTTGTTTTTAAATCACACCAGTATGTTTGACAATCGCTAAACAACAGCAACCCCCAAACGTAGCTAGTCAGGCCAAACGCAGCAGCAGAAATCCAGCGAGGAACCCCAGCGCTGCATTTACAGCTAGCTGCACGCAGGGTGCATTTCCAGCCACTGCTATAGGAGTTACACTCACCTACGCCCAGGGTGAGTTTAATCCATACCGTTCACGCACAGGGAGAATTTTCATATTCGTGATTCCATCCGTTCGCTGATTTATCTGCTCTCATCCTCTCAGTCCCGCTCCCAGTCCTCACTGTTCCTTTCGATTCTTCCTCCTATCCCCGCTCTCACGTCTCGCTTGTGCTGTTTCCTTTTCTCGAGAAGTACTTCAGGTCTCTCATCCACCAACAGTCCTCAGTCCTCCTCCCTCCCCAACACCTTGCTTTCTGCCTCCTCTCTCAGCCCCATCACACCTTTTAATCCGCGCTCCCTGTTTTTTGCCTTGTTCACGTGAGAACGACTGATGCTACTTTAAGAGAAGCTGCTGCCGAAGCCAACTGGAGTTTGTCTCAGCTAAGGGGCAAACGGTGCATACCAGATCTTCCACTGCGAGCTCGTCAGCTTCCAGCGAGCAGCTTCTCTGAAGCAGCACTATGAAAAGGACCAAATTTTGCAAAATTGCACCCAAGACAACAGCTCAGTGACTTCAACAGCTTGCAGGATCCTTCCCTGATTAAAACTACAAGTGAAAAGTAAAGACTCGTTTCACCTACATATTTCAAAATAACTGGGCACTTTCACTGTATCTGTCAATATTCTTCCACTAACTATATTTGGAGATCAGGAGCTACTCTGACGCGCAAATCAGACTTGTTTTTGCTGTGCGCTATTTCATGTAACACTCTTAGCAGGTATGTTTCTTGAGATTAGCAGCTTTTCTAGGATTTACTCATGTTTGTATGGGTTCATACACGCGAGCAGTATTTGGGGGGGAGGGAGAGCCAGGGAAGAGCATTTGCAGGAGGAGATTCAAATTGCTGTCATTCCCCCTGCTTCGAATTATGTTTAAAAAGCAATTTAAAAGTCTGCTTTGCTTCTCGAGGCTGATACTAACAATCGAGAGATCTACACACAAGATGCCCTTAGTCTCTTCCAACCCCCATAAATTTCTGTCTTTGGGAAGATACGGGCAGTATCGGAGAAGGCATAGAAAAATATAAAGCGTCAAAAAACAATCAGTTAACAGTGGTGCTTCTGAACTCATTTTTCTCTCTTCCACTCTTCCTCCTCTCCACCCCACTCTGCTTTGGCAAAATGCACCCGTGTTTTCAAGCATTTTTTTTTAAATCAGAGAAAATGCCTTGCTCTGCCCCACCGTAAGAGTAAAAACCGCGCAAAGTTACCGCAATTTGCAGAATTCCCCTCAAACCCCGCGACGCGCGGCGGTTTCGGCGGGATGGCGGCGGGATGGGACCCGCGGGGGGAACCGCGCCGTGCGCGTCCCTCCCGGCACCGCGGCTCTTCTCCCACCTACCCGAACCGGCACCGGGCTGCCCGGAGGGAGGCGGGGGGGTCCCGGGCT
>PTFA01000104.1:1542320-1564029 GCA_003342895.1 Casuarius casuarius | reverse complement strand
GGGGGAGCCGGCGTGGCCCCGCGCTGACCAGGCCCCATTTCGCGCAGGCCCCGCGCCGCCCGGCCCCGACAGCGAGGAGGAGGCGGAGGAGGAGGAGGAAGAGTGGCCCTCGCTGGAGCAGGCCGCGGCGGGGCGCTGGAGCCAGGAGGTGGCCGTGGACCCCGAGGACGAGAAGGCCATCGAGATGTTCATGAACAAGAACCCGCCGCTGAGGTGGGCCGGGGCCTCACAGGCCGCCGGGGCCTCGCACACCGCCGGGGCGCCTCCTGACTCCCTTCCCTTCCCCTCACTCGTTTCCTTCCCCCCCCCCAGGCGCACGCTCGCGGACATCATCATGGAGAAGATCACGGAGAAGCAGACGGAGGTGGAGACGGCGATGTCGGAAGTAACGGGCTGCCCCATGCCTCAGCTCGACCCCCGCGTCCTGGAGGTCTACAGGGGCGTACGAGAAGTAAGGGCGAAGCGGCTCTGCTCCGCGCGGCTCCGGGCAGCGAGGCTGCCCGGGAAGCTGCCCCACGGGACCCCGCAGCGCTCACCAGGCTGTAGTCGCTGCAGGGCCTTCCTTTCCCTGCCCTCGCCATAGGTACAGTGATTGGGACATTCAAGGAGAGAAGCTCGGCTGGGGGTACCTTGGCATGTTCACAAGCAAAGTCACTAATTCCCTTGCAGTGAGACACCCTGGGAAGCCCAAGAGAAACCCCAACCCACCCAGCCCCGGGAGGGTGGTGTGATTAGCTAGCATGGCTGTCACAGTGCTGCCTTGGGTGTGCTCTTTCTCTTCAAATAAATTAACTGCAGTTTATATAGTATCACTCACTGAAGGCCCCAGAGAGTTTCTGAATGACTGAATCTCAAAGTCCTGGAACAAATCCTGACAAATCCCAATGGTCCTGCTGTCAGTTCCAGTATGTCACCACCAGGCTTGCATCTGTTTCTTTTCTTTTTTCCTTTTTAAAGGTGCTGTCCAAATACAGGAGTGGCAAACTCCCCAAGGCATTTAAAATCATTCCTGCCTTATCCAACTGGGAACAGATCCTCTACATCACAGAGCCAGAGACCTGGACAGCAGCTGCCATGTACCAAGCAACCAGGTAAGACTGTCTGGGAATTGTTGATTTAGGGTTTTTGCTTTGTCTCTCTGCCAGCTAATACCAGACATGCAAAACGCTACCCTGCGTCCTCCTGCTTTGCCATCCCTTCACCTGCCCAGGCGGAGGGAGCGGTGGGGAATCCCATAGCTAATGCCCTGGCACGGGTGTCTTAAGGGAACTACCTGCAATTACGCACTCCCAGGACCTCGCTCCAGAGATGGACACATCACACCTTGCTTTGTGCTTTGCTTTTCCCAGGATATTTTCATCCAACCTGAAAGAAAGGATGGCCCAGAGGTTCTACAACCTGGTGCTGCTGCCTCGGGTCAGGGACGACATTGCTGAGTACAAGCGCCTCAACTTTCACCTCTACATGGCTCTGAAGAAGGCGTTGTTCAAGCCGGGAGCCTGGTTCAAAGGTAGAGACTCCCCGCGGGGTGGTGGTTTGTACACGCGAGCCTCGTGTTCTGCAGCAGCTGGGAAGCTCGGCAGGGGCACGTGTTACACGCTTGCTTTTGGCCTTGGAACAGCACACCGTGCGGTGCGCAGTGCGACGGCACTTGTGGCTGCAGCAGCCCCAGAGGTCAAGGGGAAGGAGGGGGATGGAGAAGAAGTCAAAGAGATGTAGAGACCCCCTTTGGCCCCTGCATACCATCCTGTGCTGAAGGGTGATGAGTACTGGAGCGTTACTCGGGCTGCCAGCAAACACTGACTGACATTTGGGGCCTAATCTCTATTGTCAGGCAGCCTGAGGATGTTTGGTGCTAGAGGCATGGCAAAGAGGGCAGAAAGATGCTGGGACTCCTGTAACATAAACCAATGGAGGAACCACTAATTTCCTGGGGTCAGATGCATCCTGGGATAGGAGAAGGCAGCTCTGCCTGCCGTGTTTAAGGTCAGCTGTGTCTAACGCTTTGCCACCCGCAGGGATCCTCATCCCCCTATGTGAGTCGGGGACCTGCACGCTGCGGGAAGCCATCATCATCGGCAGCATCCTCACCAAGTGCTCCATCCCCGTCCTTCACTCCAGGTAACACGGCAGCCAGGCCCTGCTGCCCTGGGGTGCTGACGAGGAGGGGCAGGGGGAGCGGTTCTCCCTCTGGAGGCCGGAGCGATGCCATGGATCTGGCCCTAGGCCTCTTGGAGGTGGAGAAGGTTCGCCTGGCTCTGCCTCCTCTGTACCGGTTCCAGGCTGCCTGCAGTGCTGGGGCTGTCGCCTGTGTGTTTGGGGTCCGGCAGGGGCAGGGCACAAGGGACAAGCTAACCCGGGAGGAAGGGAGCCCTCACCAGCCGCGTTGCGGGTGCCCCGTAGCTCTCGTTTGGCCTGTGGGTGCTGAGGCCCCACCGCCCCTGCCCTCACCTCGGTGCTCCCTCCGTCCCCGCAGCGCGGCCATGCTGAAGATCGCCGAGATGCAGTACAGCGGCGCCAACAGCATCTTCCTCCGTCTGCTCATTGACAAGAAGTACGCGCTGCCCTTCCGCGTGGTGGACGCGCTCGTCTTCCACTTCCTGGCCTTCCGCACGGACCAGCGGGTCCTGCCCGTCCTGTGGCACCAGAGCTTCCTGGCCTTCGCCCAGCGCTACAAGGAGGACCTGTCCTCGGAGCAGAAAGAGGCCTTGCTTGAGCTGCTCAAATTCCACTGCCACCCGCAGATCTCGCCGGAGATCCGGAGGGAGCTGGTGAACTCCAAGACACGGGATGTGGAGGGGCAGCAGCCGGTGGCTATGGAGTGAGCAGGAAGAGGTGGGGAGGAAGGGAAAAGCCGCAGCCCTGACCTGCTCCGGGAGCTCACCAGCCAGCCAAGGACACTGGTGGATGCAGCTGGGAGCTCAGCTCGTGAGCGAAGCCGCTGGGAGGTGCGTGGGAGCCTCCGTCTCTGGGATCCTGCTGCTCCAAGACGGCCGCTGGGAGCAGGCCGTGTCCGGTGCCCCAGACTGCATTCCTTATGCTGCTCGTCATGGGACAGGGCAGTCCCCTGTCCCACACTGGAAGTCCGGTGGCCACCGGTACCCAGGAGAACAGGAGGGTTTGGCCTGTGCCTCTTTTGGAGAATAAAGCCCGAGCTGTGTCTGTCAGTCCGGGGGCGGTTCTGCCCCGCAGTCAGGCCTCTGTCAGCTGCGCCCACGGCGTGGCGCTGCCTTGTCCCCGTGCTGCCACGTCCCCGCCACCTTGGCCTGTCCCCAGCAGGTGGCAGAGCAAAGCCACGAGCCCGAGGCTTGGCGTGGATCCGAGTGCCAGCGCTGCAGGTGCCATCCCAGCCGCGACGGGAGGAGAGGGCCCTTGTGCATCCCCGTGTCCCTCCCTGCGCCCTGCTGCGGGGGGCTCAGCCAGCCCTGTAGGCTGCAGGGGAGGTGGGGGGGGGGGGGGAAACAACTGCTCTGAGGGGCAAAATGCCCCCACGGGTGCTTGAAGGTTGCCCGAGGGCTCGGCTGTTACAGGTGGCAGCAAGGTGCAGAGCTGCCTCTTTCGTGGCCACAGTTAGCCTGCGCTACGGCCCCAAGCCGACAGCGCGGGCACCAGGCACGTGGCCGGAGCAGAGGCCAGGGCAAGAGTGGCACTGCAGTGCTGAACGCAACAGGGAAAGCCCCGTGGTGCCGGCACAGAGGGAAACACTTCCAGCTGGCAGCAATGAGCTGGGGGGCAGGCTGGGGCACAGGCAGCCTTAACTGCCCCCAGTCCCTTTACCGCTCCCTGCAGCGGGTCCCTTACTGGATGCCCCATAGCCTGGGGCCTCTTTCTGCAGCCTTGCTCCCCAGCCAGTGACCTCCTCCTCCTCCCCCAACCATCCTTCCTCCAGAATGCCTGCCAGCCCCCTTCTCCAGCGAAGGGGGCAGTTTTTTGAAGCACTCACCTCCCCCGCTGCCCCATGCTCTGCTGCAGTGGGTTTGCTCCTCAGCGAGATCTGTAAAGCCCCAGCTGCCAGGGCCACTTTCCTCAGCCGCCCAGCGCAGCTGTGAGCCTGCCCTCGTTCAGCAGCCTGCCCACATGCATTTCACCTCCACAGGAAAACCCAGCTGGGTTTTTCCTCCTCTCAGCCCCTGAGGTTCTGCACTTACCTGGGGAATCGCTAAGGGCCCCGGGTGATGCAGCGATGGTACGAGGCCTGCTCGCTTGCACGTTCCTGGCTTTGCCCCTGAAACAAGCACAAGTCCTGGCAAGACCCAAGCAGAGCAGCCCCTGCAGCTCCCTCTGGCAGCGGTATCTTGCCCGTGCTGAGAACGGCCTCTTGGCTTTGCTTCTCTCCAGAGCTGGCACTTCCCTCCTTGGTGACAACCAAGCTACAGTGGGAGCAGAAGCCGTGTGAAAGTGGCATGCGAAGCCCAGCTGCTGCGGGCTGCTTGCTCACCGCAGCGCGCTGTGCATTTTCCCTGGCTTCCTGATTTTATCTCCTTTAACAAAGCCAGACGCTGATGAGCGAGAGATATCCTGGGCTCTCGCACCGTGCATCCCGCCTGCTCTCGCCATCCTGCAGCGCAGCCAGTGTGGTTGCACCGTGTCGCTCTGTAGAGGGAGGCTTCAAAGGCACCGGCTCCTCTCCAGCAGCCGCGGGGCCTGCTCCACGCGCGGGCACCTTGCCCGCAGGAAGGCGTTCGGTGCAGCGCTGTCTGTATCTGGGCCTTTTTCACGTTCATCCACCACCATCTGTGAACCGCACCAGGGCTTCAGCAGCCCTGTGAGGAAGCACGAGCAACACCTACCTCAGGCGTGGAGCCAAGGCCTCGCTAAGCCTCTGGCAGGTGCTGCAGCATCTCCTTTGGGTCGCTCGCCTCCACATCTCAGCAGGGTTGAAGCTGGCTGATAGCATCTTCTTGGCTCCCTCACTGTTGCTCTGCTCTCCACAGCCCTGCTCGGGGGTCCTGACTGACATTTCCACTGCTTCCCTCTCCCCCGCAGCCTTTCCTTGAGCTCTTGCACCACCACCCCCTGCCTGCTCATTCCTACTTCCTCCTGCTCCTGTGGCGTGGGAAAACCAGGCTGGAGGCCTTCAGGAGCAGCCTGCTCCCCGCAGCTGACAGATATCCCGCCCGAGAGCAACGCAGGGCAGAGGCAGCAGCTCCGCACGGGAGCAGGAGTCTTCACTGTACCCAGGCTGCCCCAGGCACAACACAGAGCAACTTTCAAAGAGAAAACCTTGATGCATTAATACTTGTTTAAAATACTTTATTGCAACATCATATGACCCTCTGATTCTCCCAGCAGTGGGACTCTTGCATGTGAACACCAAACCCGTTTACTCTTAAATTAAAAACTCATTTATATATATAATTTCTTTCCTTTTGTACAGACAGGCTCTGCATTTCCCCCCCCCCACCCTTCCTGCTAGCAGGAGTCAGTGGCAGATGGCTCTTTTTGACAAATCATGCTAGTGGAAGAAGAGCAGCCCCAGCTTTTTCCACCAGATAAGACTTTTGTTTCCAGTGGCATCCAAAAAGGAATATTTCCACATCCTTTTCCACATCCCCCACAGGAGGACAACAGCCACAGATCCATGTGTCCAGAGGTCACCAAGCAGCAATAGTCTGCCTCCCCTCCCTGCAGAACCTCTCTGGCTTCTCTTTGTTAATACAATACTACAATTTAATGGTCCTCTCTTAGAAAAGCAGCATTTTTTTTTTGAAACACTTTTATAAAAACTAACAGACAGGATCAACAACAACACAACAAAAACGCAATCACTTTTCGACTGAAGTGTGCAGCGGATTTTCCACCCTACGAGGCTACAACTCAAACCCACGTGGACATGCAAAACAGCCCCCTCCTCAATGTGATCCGAGATCCCTGCCTTGGAGGAGCAAAGATGCATTTCAGACCATAGCAGCACATTCAAATGTATTTCTTGAAATCATGTCTGATGTCCAACCTACCTAAAAACAACCAGCTTCCAAGTGAGAGTCCCCATTGCCCAGGGAGCTAAGGAAGGGGACAAAAGGCGATAAAGGCACTTTTTTTGGAAGGGAAGGAAACCAGCATCCAGGCCCCACAGCAAGAAAATGCAAGTCTTCCTCCCTCCCTATTTCCCAGCAGTTAACAATAAATTAAGCAGCCTCAGTGGGGCAGCAGAAAGCCAAGGCGATTTACAGTGGTTTGCGCTCCAGAGCTGCACTGTCCCCGCTGCGCGCGCTGCACCCAAACCTCACCCGAGAGGCTGCTCCCTGAGGCGAGAACTTCTCCTACTGTCCACACAGCCGGGGGCACTTCCCCAAAGCAAGCCAAAAACCCGCAAATCCCAAATCTAATGGCAACAAGAAACAAGGCACATGTTTCTCCTCCAAGCAGAAGCAGCCACGCCATTCGCTCCCCTAGGAGCCACAACTATCTGGTACTAAGCAATTAGGACCAAGGGATCGACAAGTGCCCGCTCTCTCCTTCTGGACACTTGTTTCTCTCCTGTCAGCCAAGCAGTCCTGTAGCACCCCAGCCTGGGAGAAGGAGGTGGAGGGTTATGGACATTTTGGTTGTGTAAGACAAGGTAAGAGGCTCCCTCTACGTGTCTGATGGCCCACACGGGGCTGGAAGTGGTCATGGCAACAGTACCAAGGAGACAGCAAACAGTGGCCACCCAGGCTAAGAGGAATGCAAACTGAGAAAACTTTTTACAACTTCATTTTGGATTCTGCACCCCCTCCCCAGCTATTCTTGAGTCCCACCACCATGAAAACGGTTGCCTCATCCCTGCCACCTGCAGAAGCCAGCGAGCAGTGCAGGCAGCGAGCTCTGCCAGCTGGCCTCCTGCACCCACCTCGATGGCTCAGCGTGAGGGTCCCCCGAACACCTTTCTGCTGTCCCTCTCCAGCATTACCGGAGCGGAGATGGACAAGCATGGAGCCCTCTCTCTGTGCACCTAGCAAGGAGACCAAATCCTCAGCAGGCTTCAAATGGACAGGGTTAAGGGATGGGTAGGTGGAAGCCAAAGACCTTTCGGTGTCCGGGGCAAGGTCCTGTTCTCATGGGGCTGGGCAGCTCTCGGGAAGGGGAGGCTGGTCACAGGTTGATGTCTGTGACATCTGTAGGCGTGCTGGTGGGTTGGCTGGCAGGGTAAGCAGCAGTCTTGGTGGCTCTGTATTCCTGTTGGCTTTGGGACACCTGTTTCAGGCTCTCGGCTAAGGCTGCCTCGATCTGCTCCTGACAGGCTTTCAGGCAGTCCTGTGGGAGAGGAAACAAGACAAGAGGCCTCAGTTCTCCTCTGTTGTTCAGAGGTGAGAGCGCCTTATAAATAGCTCTGAACAGCTGCTGGGCTATGTCTCTGGCCCCTGGAGCATCTAAGCACACAGAGGACAAAGAAGTCTTTTTCCTACAAGAAGCATCTCCAACTCTGCTATGCTTTAGGCCCCTCCCAAGGAGAAGGCTCTGCTCTGGCTCTCTTTGGCTTCCCTGCTCTGCTGCATTCTTGCAAAAACCAACATTGCTGTCCGTCAGAGCCCGGCAGAGCTTCTCAAAGCATCAGAGTATTCACTCGGAGGCAACATGTGATTTCAGCATCACGGTAGTCAGCTGCTGATGATGACTGACAGGAGGGAGCAGAGCAGCTCTGTGCAGGCCGGTATCAGCCTTTCTGCCAGGGCTTCCTAGATCCCCGCGAAGGCCTGCTCTTACAGCAGGCACGCATGCTCGTGGGGACCTCGGGGTCCCACCTGCCTCCCTGCAGGCTCCGCATCCAAGGTCTTCTTGGAGCTCTGCATGGTTGTGCGGCTCTACGGTCACCCAGCCACGGCAGAGAGAAGCCGCGTGCAGCTCCGAGTCCTCCCATCCCTGCCCGCATCCAAGCGGATGGCCAAGAGGAGCCTCTGCTGGGTGCCCTGGCTCACACGCACGCACTCCGAGTTACTCACTCTGCTTGGGGATCTCGAATGCAGCCCCGCACAGCCCCAAGGCTGCATCTCCGAGCAGGCGGACGGTCCCTCCCAGACCCCAGGCAGCCCCTCAGCCACGCGCTCCTGGTGACGCTACCCACCGCTGACGCTCTGCATCATTACGAGAACAGCTCTGCAGCTGAGCAGCTTCTCACACGGTTCCTACCCTCCCGCTCTCCCCTCGGGGAGCCCCGCATGACTCACCCGAGCCTCCTGGGGCTCAGGGAAGCCAGGCCTGAGGGGACACGCAAGCCCCACAAACAGGAAGACGCAGAGGACTGCGAGCAGTGGCCTATTGCTCGTAATAAAGGCGAAACCCCTCCTTCCCCCTCCACCCCCAGCTGTAAACAGATGAGGAAACTCCTCCAACTTGACACTAGAGAGTCGTGACGCATCGAGCGCTGCGGGAGGCCTCTCGCCTGGGTCTTGAAAGGGCACAGCTCAGCCCAGCTCCGCTGCTGCGGCCGGGGTTTCGCGGAGGGGGAAAGGTGGCATTTTGCTCGAGGCCGGACCCGAGCCGGACGCTCGTGTCTGCTCGCTGGATGCTGTCACACATCGAAATCTCTTACCAGGAATCCACCACCGGTTCTTAGAAACTGTCAGAGGATGTGGCGAGCAAAAATAGCAACGCCCACCTCCCCTTCCCGGAGCCATTTCCAGTAAGCAGAGTCTCTAACCCTTCTGCCCGCAGCGAGCTCGCTGCAGGGCCTCGCACAACGGCCGGCCCAGCACTCGCTGCAGCGAGGGGCGGAGGGGACGGCGCGTGAGCCGAGGCTGCGGGCAGGAGGGGGGCCCGGGGTCGCTGCCTCAAGTGCGGCACGATTTAATGGGAACTGCCACTGCGGCACGGCCTCGCCGCACTGACCCTAATAGGAGCCGAGACAGGCACGTGTCTAGAGAGCCGCAACCGGGCTCTCTGCAGGCAGTTTCGGAGATGTTAAATGGCTTGCTCGCGCGGCGCCAGGCTCCTCTGCCTGCTAGGGAAGCCTTGGGGCTTGCTGGGGCACTACCTGTCCTGCAGAGCAGCTGCGCCTTAGAGCTCTCCAAGACACGCTGGGAAGCCAGCGGGGCCTGGACCTCCCTACAAGGGAGCAAGAACTGGTCCAGAGAGGGCCGGAGCAGTCCCGAGTCTCAGCTGAAACTCGGGCACAGCCAGCAGGGAAGCAGCCCCAGCGCGGAGGCGCTTCGGCATTCCCAGGCTGAGCCTCGGCAGCTGTAGGAAGGGGCTCGCTCCTTGCTGAACCAAAGGGGAAACTGAGTCACACCAGGAAAACCACGAAGCCAGTTTAGGCAGAGCATCAACACCGCAGTCAAACGCAGGAGACCGAGGCCAGGCGCTTCCCCGGGCGGCCTGCTCCCACGGACGCGCACCCGAGGCTTCCTTCCGTCCCAGGAGCCGCCTGGGCCCGCTGGAGACAGGGGCTGCTGTGCGGCCCCTCGCACGCGGCGGGCTGCGGGGCAGGGAGGATGCCCTCTCCCGGCCGGTGCGGGGAAGGACTGAACAGCAGCAGGGCTGGAGGAAGAGGAGGGAGGAAGGGAGGGAGGTGGGCTGGTTTCGGCTCCCCTCCCTGCTTCCCACCTGTTCCTCTGCCGGCTCCGACCCACTCTGCTCCCAGGGTAGGTTTCGGCCCCTGCCCCATTCACTGCAGCAGCTTGAGAGCAGCTGGCTACACTGATTCACTCTTTAAAAAGGCTCAAACAAAGTAAATAAGACGTCGTACAAATAAAACAGGACACCCTCCCGCCGCATCCCCTCTCTGCCCAGACAATGCCAGGTCCCGGTCTCCCCCCGCCGCGGCACAGATGCGTCTTTTCCAATTCCCGATGCTGCTGTCAGGGGACTGTAACTAACCCCGCGCCCGGCTGCCGGCATCAGCGCTCGGGCAGAAGAAAAGATCAAAAGGGCCTTGGCAGAATAAAGGCTCCCGATTTCTTCGCTGCAGCAGGAGCGACCTGGAGACTGGGAGCCTGTCTGGGTCCCCCTTACCTAGCTGAAGGGCAGAAGAGGGGCAGGCAGATCCCTGTCGGCAACCCACATCCCCAGCCAAGCCCCTGTGCCAGCGTCCCAAGACGCCTCGGCCCCCGGCCCCCTTCCCACCCACGTCTGGGCACCTGTAACCAGACACCGGCCGAGATTAGCAGATGCTGAGCCCAGTTTCTCCCTCTGCCCCATCCCACCGCGTCCACCCGATCCTGCTAACACCTGTCTGCTCAGGCAGCAGACGCTTCCCTTTGTGCTTCTTTTCAAAGGCCTCCCGAGCTCTCCCCGCTCTGCGCAGACAGCGGCCGTCGCACGGCTCGGTGGCCGGGGAGCCGACTGCAGCGTGCAGCCATCAGGCGCTCGCTACAGGCTGGACAGGGCGGCAGGAGAGAGGGGGCTCTGAGACATCCTCTCGCGGCAACCTCAGCCGATTGCTGCCAACTAGGGAAGAGCCACAGTCCCCAGTTCCAGCTGGGAGCAAGGCAGAATGATTCAGGGGGAATTCATCCTGCATTGCCACAACAAGCACACGGATCCACCCTCCCCCTGCTCGCAGGAGCAGCCCCTCCAAGTCTCCCACACTTAACTTGCTGCTGCTCCTCACAAGGTTACGACAGACTCTCCGTAATGCACCCCGGCAGCTCCGCGGCTGGACCCCAGCCTCTGAACAGAGCACAGCAACGGGCCTGACCGAGGGTTTCACCCCAGGACCCCACCACTGCATTTAGAGATGCTCACCAATCTCTAGACACCATTCAAACCCAGGTCAGCATCATTACAAGCAACTTTTCCCCCCACAAGAACAAGCTGCAGAGAGAGGAAAGGCTCGCGCTGGATCCAGTACTGGAACTGCTTTGCTGCTCCCCCGTGAACACTCACCACCTCCGTGCCAGTAATGCTGGCCAGCAGCTCAGTGATCGCCTCCCCGGTGAAATCATTAACAGAGACCGTCAGGCCGTGCATCGCTGCTCCAATGCTGCCCGTTGCAATCATGGATGGTGGGTACAAAGCGAAAGTGTAATCTAGAGTCAGGACAGGAACACAAGAGGCAAAAATAACAAGCTGTTAGCAAGGATGCGTGTGTACTATGAATTCTTGGGACTGTGATTTCCCTGGAAAACTAGTGAGGGCCAGACAGAGGGTCCCTCTGGCACAGTGGGCAGAAATGGAGTGAAGCAACAGGAAACACAGGCTGTGCATCAGTTACAAGCTCCATTAAGCTACTTCTCTGGGCCTGTCTCACCAAAAGAAGCCCTGAAGATGATGTTGCTCTAGTGACTTAGAGTGAGGCTGATAAAACCTCAGATTCAATCTGCCTTTACCCTGAACGCCCTCACAAAACATGAGCTCCTGCTCTGCAGTCACAGCCTGCGGAGCACGAGTGGGGGCACGGCTGCTCTTTCCTGGCATCTCCCAGCCACCCGTGAAGAGCCACTAGCCCCATTATCCCATTTTGTCAGAGACAGAAAACAAGTCACTGAGCAGCAACATGCTCCAATTTAAATGAAGGCAAACGTTCACCTCCCCAAAAAGCCAGGTCACTGAAGAGTGGCCCAAGGTAGTCACCAGCCCACCCTTCCCAGCACCCCAGCAGGACGGTTCCAGCAGAAAGAGGCACATACCTGTGGCACACAAGGCAATAAAGGTCTGCGCATGTTTCTTCACCAGCTCCATCTTGTCCTTCGGCAGTGGGAGGTGATGGAGGATGTGAGCCAAGAAATCATTTGCTATCACTGACACGAGGTCCCACTTTAGCTTCTCCAGGACTAGAACCTCCCAGTCCTGCACAGTCAGAGAGAGAGAGAGAGCGCAAGCACGTTACTCAGCTGGCCTAGGCCAGCCAGAAACATTCACCAGATCCAAGGGCAGATAAGCACGGAGCTATCTGGGCCAGTAAAACAGTACAATCCATGAGTCAGGGCAGATGGAAAAGAGGGAATGTCCCTGCTCTGTGACTATGGCACAAATCCAACCTTGAGCTGTTGCAAAGCTTGGAGTAGAGATCAAAAGAGGAAGCGATAAATCTGGTTTCTCCTTTCCAAGGTGCAGTTGGATTAGCCTTCAATACTCCTCTGCTTTGCAAGGCTGCTGCCACAGCCCACATAGAAAAAAACAGACCAAGTAGCAGCGGGCATGCTGTTCCCATACTCCTCCACTCCCAAAACGGAGAGGCAGATGGCTGCAGCAGGTCCATGCTCCCAGGAGCAATACAGCTTGGAGCTAACGGAGATGTGCTCCTCTAGCCGTTACAGCAACGGGAATACAGAAGCTTCCCTCTCTCTGTGCCGCTCTGAGCTGCTCAGCGCAGGGACTGTCTCCTACAGCGGCTTCATGGCCAGTGAAACGCAGGAGGCAGGATCTGCTCTGCAGCCAGGCCCTCTGCAGAAGGCCTGAACCAAGGTGGGGGGACACAACCGAGCTTTCAGGGCTGCATCCGAACAGCCCAAGCTCCCGTATGTCGTTAGCAATGACATCTGGGAGCCCCAGCACGCTTGGGGCTGCGACTAGGTGCTGAGCAAGGAGGTGCTCAGCCCAATAGGCAGCAGACACCGGGCACACAACCCTGAAGAGGACGGCACCTTCCAGCCCCAGGCTGGCGTATTGGCAGAGCGTCTCCCACGCATCACACCTTCTCTGCCAAGAGAGCTTCTAGCCGTGCTCAGCAGAGCATCCCCATCAGAAAGGGGGAAGAGCCACATTCGCATCCACCTCTCCCAGCGACCTCCAAGCCATGGCTCACCGATGTTCCCGAGACAGGTGGCAGGTGGCTGCGGATGTCTCTGCCCCACGTCGCGCTGTTCTGCCTACGCATCTAACAGAGGTATTTCTGTAGCGTCTTCCCCTAGCTGGTCTCTGTGCAAGCTGGGGAACAGATGGTGGGAAAGGCCCAAGGGCCCCCACTGATTTCAGATGGGGCCAGGGCTGCTCCTCTCATCTGCCCAGGCTCTTGCAGGCTCTTTGAACTCTGGGCATTAGTCCCAGATCCAGCAAGGCACTTGGAGCACGGAGCAGTCAAGGGCAAGCATTTGGCAGAGCCACCGCCTAAAGCCCGGGAAGTCCTGCCGCAGTTTGCGCAGGCCTGTAGCAAGACACTTGCCAGGGAAAGCGTAGGAAAGGACAGCCCCACAATTCGAGCTTTACCACGGGATTTGGCACCTCTGCATGCAGCTCCCCACTCCGCCGTGAATTTCAAGGCGTAAGTGACTTAGCTAGGGCAAGAGTTTGAGGCAAACTCGCTTAGAGGCCACAGGCGGACTGGTCTCACTGGGCTAGGTGGCTTTGATGTTACGTCTGGGTACAACTACGTCACTGACAGAGCAGTCTCAGGAGAGGCGAGAGAACAGCACATTCCCAGGATCATTTCCCTTCCCATCCAAGTAGGAATGTCATAGGCAGCCCACACCCAGCACTCGAGCCGCTCTGCTGCTCCCAATTCCCCCATGTCCCAAGCCGCGCTCAAGATCTCCGTCTCCTGTGCCTGGGGCCACGGCCCTCGGCTTCTCTCCAGCCTCGTTCCCTGGATAAGCAGCAAATTGGGTCTCGGCACCACGGTGCAGGCGTGCCACCGACACCGCCGAGGACACCCCATGTCCCACCTCCCCGCCGGAGCAGGGTGACGCACCCCTGCCTCCAGGAAACGCGCTGCAGGGGCCGAGCATCCCTCAGTTACAGCTTTGGAAGGATGAAGCTGAACTGGGATTTTTAATCCGATCCCTCCATATCAAGGCCTAGTCCTACCCAGCAGAGTATCTTTCTTTTTTCAAGTAACCTAAAACTGACCTTACAACGTCAGTTCTGTCCGCAGAGGTGTTGAAGGGGTGCTAAAACAGACAGATTTGAAGAAGTGAGATTGATTTTTCATAAGGGCAGGTCTCCATTTTCTCGCTCTCTTTTTTTAAACCCACTCTTTCCCCTTACACAACAAAACCAGTTTTGAGTTGCTTAAATGAACAGCATTGCTCAACCTGTTCCAAATCCCCCACGAGGCCAAACGCGCTGTTTGCCACTTCACAGCCTGTATTTTTCCAACCAGCAAGTGCTGTTTTGCTCAAATACAGTTGCTGGCCTCCCATATGGATGGCCAGCCTGCTCTCTCTCCTCCTAGTCTGTATTTTTAAGCCAAATTCACGGGGTAAAAAGCAAAAAGAAACCTAGTGATAAACCCTAGACCTCAGGATCACAGCACACGTCATTTAGGGTGCCTGATACAACAGGGTGATTGGAATAGAGGGGAAGAGAAGGAGATGAGGCATGGATAAAAAGAGGAAAAAAGACAGTGTTAGCCATCGCTTAAACCAAAGTAACACTGCCAGGTGACACAACGAAAGACCCTTGGGAGGCAGAGATCTCTGTACACTGTCCCCACCTGTCACTAAGCTGAAACCCACCAAGGGGAACAGCGACAGCAGCCTCGCCAGCAAGGCTGGCTGCTTGCCCAGGCGCCAGCCCAGCTTCTTGGGAACAGGGGCACAAGGTCCCGCTGGCGCCTTCAGCGGTCACTGCCCCGGGGGCGGGAGGCTGGGACGGCTGGAGCCCGACTGCCGCGTGAGCTGGGAGCACGGCCCTTCTGAAGGCCAAAGACAAGGTTACAGTAAGGACTTTGGACTCGCTTCATGAGCGGCCACCTCTGAACGGATCGCTACACCTGAGCGGAGGGGACACCAGCCCAGCGTCGCCTGGGCTCTCGTTCCTCACGTTTCCTCCCAGAGCTGCACGCCGGCTCCTGGGCATCGCCAGAGGCACGCGGCGTCCACGCTGGATCAGCGTGGCAGAGCCAGTCCCCATCAGGACCGGTCCCCAGATGACGACCCAGCTGCGAGACCTCACCTGGGACATGCTGGCTCGTGCTTGCCCGGCACTGAGGTGTGACCACAGCCCGTCCATTTGCAACACACAGACACGGCTCTTTTTCAGCTACTACAGACGTTCACCTCATTCTTGAAAAACCTCATTGCTATGACAGGCCTGATCCCGAGACCCAGCCAGCACTAGAGATGCCTGCTGAAGGCGACAGGAGCTGAGGAGCATCACCGGCTCCCAGGGCTTCGCGCAGGGAAGTCTGTCTCCTGCCAAACAGCCCTGCTCCTCGTTTCTCTCCTGCTCACCCCTGGGACTCGCCGCTCTCTGCGCGGCACGTCAGAGTCTCTGAATCACTTTATCTGTGGAAGAAGCAGAACAAAAGGCTGCAAGAGACAGGCGAGCAGGTTTGCGACAGCAGCACCACTCTGTGTAGCAAACATCCTTTTCCTGGCATTTTGTTCAGCACCTAATTGAATCAGTCTCTGCCTGGCTAATGAAGGAGAGGAAAAAAAAAAAGTGGAAAATGCTCCTTTGTTTCTCCAGCCCGTGGAGCCCACCCTCCTGTTGGAAGGGCTGCAAGCTGTCAACGCTGCCAACAAGAATCCCATCAGGTCCCGCTTCTGCGAGATCCCCCAGCGCAGAGCTCCCCGTGCCAGGCCAGGGTACCTCGCGGGAGAAACCGTACTCTAGCTGAGCTTCCTCACTGCAGACTTGTTCCCTTGATCTCTCCCGGCTGCATGCCACACAACTTAAAAATAAATGAATAATAATACAAAAGCAGCAACCACCATTCCTCATTACCTCCCCTGCTCTACAAGGTGATCTCGGAGCACAGTGCTCTTGCCACAAAACAGCCTCCTGCCCCTGCTTGCTGTCTCTGCCCCCTCTCATGCTGACAGCCCAGTCACAAGCAGAGATGGTTTTACTAAATTTACAGCTCTATAAACTCAGACTGGGATGTGACAGACACCCTGGCTTTTCTCCTTGTTGTGCAGTGACAGTCGCTCTGTAAATCAGGTTCTGCCCTCACCCACACCCCCACCATGCCTACAGGGAGGCTGCGTAAACCTATCTGTCACGGCTGCACGGGGAGCAGAGAACCCAGCGCCCTCCCCGCAGCAGCCCTGTCTCTGCAGGAGAAAAGGAAGTTGTGCTCGATTTTGTCACTCGAGTTGATAAGGTGCCATTTTACATTATCACAGACTCGAGACACCAGCGAAGCAGGAGCAGGCTGCGCTCTGTCGTGCTCGTGAGCTGACTCAAAAGGAGGGTGGAAAGAGTTGCTGATGTTGCTGTGGGCCACCCACCCCACCCAGCAGCTGAGACACAGCTACAGAAATGAGCAGCCATGAAAGTCCTTCTGCAGAGAAGAAACTTGGGGTAAACGGTTGTTTCCATCCCCTGACCAGACTTCAAGGCTGAATGTCAAGAGGCCAACTTCAAACGCGGCAATGGTCGTAACCATTCCACCTATGCAACAAGCAGAAGCCAAAACACATGCAGGGAGCAACTGGGAAGTCAATGCCCTACCCCAAGCGAGCATCCCTGTTCCCTAACTCAGCTCTTATCCCTTTCTCTTTTTTTACTCCTTGTCACCTGCTGTCACTACTGCTCCCTCCTTTATCTGCCTAGTGGCCTGATCCTGCTTAAGGTCTTAGTTAGGAAATATCTGGCAGTTTGCAAAACCAACCTCTTGATCAAAAATCTCAGAGGCAAGACAATGTACTAGGGACAAACCAGGTAGTTGCCAACAAGCCAAAGATGAAGGTGACCTACAATAACTGCTCTCCCCAACCCTCAATCCTCAAGCAGCTGAGCACCCTCTTGCACAGGCCAGAAAAGCCTCTATGAAAAAAGGAAAGGTAGGTTAGATAACGCCCTCGACGGAAATCCAACTTCCTCCAAATGGACAAGTCCCTTGTTGCATCATTTCCTTCTCCCCAGAATAACTTCATCAAGATTTTGTTTTAAATGTGCCCCTTCTAGACTGCTGAGCTGGTGCCAAGCATCCCTTCAAGAGAAGGAAGCAAACCTGCTGGGAAAGTGAGCCAGCTTCCTCTAAGAGGCCTGGAAGGACAAGCTGGGAGCTGAAATGGCACTGATCCATGAGAAGAGGCCAAGATGTACCATTGTCCAAACCTTAATGAAGAAGCTCCCCTTCCCCTCCCCACCCTCTTCCACTGCAAGATTGTGAAAGAAGAGAAGTAACATTACCACGATTAGCACAGAGGAGGAAAACAGCAGCTCACTCTGGTTTTGTAATCAGGGCATTAACTCTTGTTGGGTTCCAAAGTGAAGACAAACCTTTCAAGTATCTCCAGATGTTACCTCTGCTCCCTCCTTACACCAGACAGCAAAGGGATAGTGAGGTGGGACCTGCTCCAAAGCTAAGCATCTACAAAAAGCAAGCCTTGTGGCGGGCTGGGAAATACCACCTCCAGATCACAGCCTAGAGAGCATCTCCTCCCCAGGTGTTCGCTGGAAGAGTCCTCCTCAGACCCCCCAACTTCATGTCTCATTTAGGGCTGCACCTGGTCCAGTGTGCGTTCTGCTCCATCATTTGGCTAGCACCAATTACCAATCTCTCCACAGCTTCAAGCTAATGGGATGCCGACTGCTCATGACCGTTGCTTTGAGAAAGAGAAAAGGATCTTATTTGCCTGAAAAGCCATCTTTGGCTGTCCCAAGAAAGGGCTTTTGGCCCCCAAGGTGAAGTCATTCTCGTTCACTTCGACTGCGTTATTCTGAAGCACAACGATGGAAGAGATGCACGCTAACCCTTCGGCTTTGCTTTGTGTTGCACTGAGAGTATCCCAAGAGCCTAGCGGGGGAGGAAAAAGAAAAGAGAAAGGAGAGCTCCAGTACTGCAAACCGGCACAATCACGAACGAGCAACCAGCGGCAGAGAACGCTTTATTCCTTCATATCCACTGCAACGTTAGCAGGAGGGAGAAGGGAAGATGTGGTGCTGCTTAGCCAGGGCTTCCTGTTGACAAACCTTGAAGAAAAGACTCAGAGTGAGGAGGCATTAGCATTTCAGTGCAAGAGTGAAGAAAAGCCTTTGGGATGGTCCATGGAAGAAAATATGCTCTGCCAGCTACCCACCTGCAAATCTCTAACTGCTCTCCCTTTGGAAAGTGTCTGCTCCAAAAAAGCTTAAAATTCAACTGGAGGGAAAAACAAACAAACAACAAAAAACCCTCCCCCCAGCCCCACCCCCCAAAAAACCCAACAAATAAATCAGGATGAAGTGCAATTGAGCCAATTCGAGATCCATGGAAAATGCACACAATGTGCCTACCAAGTACCGTTCCTCATGGCCAAAGACCCAGCCTGCAGAAACCATTAGAAATTGCAGTGATGTCCACTAATTTGCACCCAGAAAAACAAGTGACTGCAGGGATCATCACAGCAGGATTCCCTTTTAAGTCTGGATCAGAGAGGGAAATAGAGGTGAAGCATGGGAGAAAGTTCACCCTACTGCAACCCACGTTCCTGTTGGGTAGCACAGCTTATCCATCGCTCTGCAGGGACAGAAAGCTGACACTGGCCCACGACATGCATTTTGATCAGCTTCACTCTTGGGAGGGCATATAGAGCCCTGCCCTCAACTTTGAAATGTGGCCCATTTGCCTACAAAAAGACTGGTGAGTACCTTCTGCTCAGCTTGTTGCCTCTGCAACATCCCCAACTTTTCCTGGCCCAGGAGAAATGTGAATGCTAACCAAGTCCCCCCTATTTTTTTCGCCTCTCACCAAATGTGACTCATTATCTCACACATAAACTATTAGTGGATAAGGTGGTGCTCTCGGGGTGGGGTTTTGCCAAAAGCAGGACAAAACCTTTGCATGCAGAGTTTGTGCCAGCCTCTGGCAGGAGGGTCTTGCAGCAGGACTGCACGTCAGGATCCAGAGAAGCAACAAGCACTTATTTCCTGTGGATTCCTGTCCCCGGCCATTTTTCAGGTAATAATCCATCTACTTTTTCCATGAATGCTACTTAGACAACAGCCACCTACAAATAACTACAGGGAAAGCAGTACGGAGGTGAGGGGATTTTCCCCAACCTCCGCTGGCACTTGGAAAAACCATGTTCATAGTAGAGTTCCCCAGTGATCAGAACTGCCTTCCGATTCACATCTGAAAGTTTTGTGGGTTCATTCCCCACCCTGGGGACAAATCACACTCAGATCTTCTCACCCACCCCCAGCTCAAAAAATATATATATATTTAATAAGGCGATGACTAACCCTGAGAAATTCTAATAGACAAACCGTCTCCAGGGATGTTTGTTACTTGAAGTGAGGTGACTGTTTCCTCCTGAGGGCTCTGTGACCTAACAGCTCGGAAGGCCCCCAAGAAAAGGGGTTCTCCAATTTCCTCTTCCATTGGCAAAGTTGAACTCAGAGGTTTGGATCTTTTCCCTGCTTTGATTAGCTTTTATAGGACACCAAAAGAAGGGAAAGCTTTGCCTTTCAAAGCCCGCACAGCTGCTGCCTCAGTGTCCGACTGGGTGAGTGGCCCTGGTTTGACTCAAAGCCTCGCAGCAGGACCTGTGCAGCAGCAAGTCCCCAGCTACTTCCAGCCTGTTTCTACAGGCCCCATCACCTTGGCAGCACCGTCAGCCTTGATAGCATAACCCAGTAAGCTGAATTCTGGGTCACAAAAGCTCCCACCCATTTTTCTGGTTACTCTCCACTTAACGCTTCACTTTCCTGCTGATGTGGAAACGCAGCTCCCACGTCACGCCTGGGAACCGAGTCCCCGGCAGCAGGGACAAGGCGGAGGCGCCCGCCGGCGGCCCCGGCCCCCCGCCGCGTGCTCGGCCGGGTGCAGACAGGGGCCTTTGCTCTCCGGAGCTGCCACTCGAGAGCGAACCAGGGCACGCCAGCGAGCCCAGCGTGGCCGCTCCGCGCCGGGAACCAGCACTCGAGGCGCAGGGAACTCTCTCGCTAACTTTGAGGTGATGCTGCTGCTTCCCAGCCCAGGCAGCGAGGGCCTGCACGGGATGAAACGGTCTCCAGCGACAGAGCAGCACCATCCACCGGGGCGAGGAAGCGAGGAGGCTGGCTGGGGAACACGGAGGAAGGCGTGTGGAGAAACAGGAGAAGGAAAACAGGAGGAGATGCAAACACAGGTATGTTGCCAAGTAGCAGCATGTAGAAGATAAGAGCTGGGGAGGGGGCGGAGGGCTGGGAGACGGGGTGGTTACCAGGAGCTGCTGAGGCGTGATGGAATTGTCTGTGTAAATGCAGAGTTTCTCCACCGTCAGGGGCATGGTCTCGCGCAGCTTGGAAGCCAGGAGCATGCAGACGGCTCCCAGAAGCTGCAAGTGACTTTTCCGCACGGACACCGAGGACAGGTAGCGATCCACGTAATTCATGGCCAAGGGGAAGACCTCTTCTTCGCACTTCTGCTCCTCGCACACCTGACAAACCCAATTACACAAAAGGAAGTTTTAATCTGTGCAGGACTCCCCGGATCCTGCCTGCACCGCAGCTTCAAAGCTTCTGGTCACAATGGTGTTTCACACTTATCTGAAGGGCTTTGATATCACCTCCAGGCTAAGGAGTAAATTAGCTGCATGTGTAAATTTATGACTTCAATGGAGTTACACTAGCAGAAAGTTTGACCAGAGTCTTAGGACTTCATTTTCCTGTGGAAAGCAGCAGAAGTGGTACGTAGTTAGAAAGAGCACACTGACAAGTTAAAACCAAAATTGCTTTTACGTGCCCCATTTTTAATTTCCCCTGTCGGGGATGTCTAGAGTCAGACAACCAACAAAGCTGATCATTTTCTGCTCTGTGGGTACTCAGCACCTCTAGAGAAAATTATAATTTCCAGCATATCTCCAGCTGGAGACCTAATAATTGCAGGAGCCGTAGTCACTTCTGGCAATTCCACCTTAAGTGGCCCAGAGGCACAAGAAGAATCAATGGCAGAGCCGGTGGCCGAGTCCAGAAAGTCTTTCTTCCCCCTCCTCTTTCTCAACCACATTTGTACCACAGCCATAAACAGAATCCAGGAGTTCTCAATTTCAGTCCTCTGTTCTAATCTCTCAACCAGCATCAAAGCCCTGGTCATATTTACTTCCTTCTTTCATGCAGCCATAAAAATATTGGGGTTTCTCCTCGCGCAGCAGCAAACACCACCATTCTCTTTCAAACAGTAATTCTACCTGTTCCCTTGCAGACTGCCGAAAACCCTAGGACAGAGACTTTTTAGGAAAAGAGAACAAACTCCTCAGCGCAAGGCTGACAGTTATTTTGTGCATTTTCCCTTTCTTCTTCCACAGTTTTTAAAGAGAAAGACAAGTCAGTTTTAGGTGCAAGTTCTGGTGCCTTGGAGTTCAAGGTGAATTCGGCCCGATCTGAGCAGGTCAAACACACGCCTCGTGGCTGTGACTAACGCGAGCCTCCAGTTTTGCTTTGTGCACAGTCAGGACAACTGTTCAGTATCATTTACTTTTCGACTGCCTTTAGAGCTTCGCGGGAGCAGGCTCCAGAGCAGCACTTATCTAACTAGCCTCCTCAGAAAGGGAATTGCAGAAAGAGACCAATGATAACAGGGAAACCCTTTAAAAAAGGCAAGTTGTTCTGTTATTTCGTTTGATAGAAGCAGGCAGCTTCCTGCAACAGCAGCTGGAGGGGAGAGCAGGAGCCAGGCTCAGTCCGAACATCATTTCTCCCCTGCAGAACCTGTTATTTCTTTTTCTACTGAGACCGTTCGCTCTGACCATTTCAGAGAGAGGCCCACGAGACTTCTCTCGTCGAACTCTTTCCCGCAGAGAGCTGCATTCATTCTTAACTCAGGGAAGTAAATGCTAGTGATATTGTTCTCCCCTTTAACCAGGCATTTTCAGCCCCACTGAGGAAACTCCAGTCTCCGGACTCCCTGGTGTGCAGCAGAGCACTCCGGACAGCAATTTTGGGGAGCAGGGTGGGAACAGAGGGTCCGACAGCGATGTGGCAGCACCTTATGGGGGGG